>CM028333.1:7128615-7326115 GCA_016647705.1 Eucommia ulmoides | reverse complement strand
AAAATAGTATAATAACAACTTAAAAAAATAAGAGTAAGATTTACAACAGATGAAAATTTACCACCTTCTTGGAGATTTTTCTTCTTCAAAATTACAATAAAATGAAAATAATATTATTTTCTTCAAAAATTTTCTCCAGATTTCTCCTCTCCCTTACAAAAATTTCTCTCAAAAAATTTCTTCCTCCCCAAAAATCTCTCCTTCCCTCTTGTGATCCTTCCTATATTTATAGGAAGGAAATCTGAAGACTCCTACGACAAACAACAAACAAAAGGTAAAAAAAAATAATAAAAAAAGAGGTGGGTGCACCGAAATTCGGTGCACCCACCAGCTTTTGGGTGCACCGAATTTGGTGCACCCAAAAGCAGGGGGGACACCCCCCCTGCTGGCCGCACATGCGGCCAGTTCACTGGTCGCACCAGCGACCAGTGGCTGGTCGCCAGTGCGGTGCGGCCGGCTGGCCGCCGGCTGGTCGCACCGGCGACCCCTTTGCAGTCCCCCCCCCCCGTGTTCGGTCCAGGCCTCTCTCGTTCTCGTCTTTTCTTGTCCATTTTGTTCCGAATTAACGCGTTTTTATTCCACTTCGGAAAAATCTACAAAATCAAAAAAAAAAAAAAAATTAATTAATTACTAATATTTAATTTACTTAAGAGATTAATAAAACTTAATTTAGCAGTATTAAACCGTACAAATACGGTACAATCAAAATAAAATAAATAGAAAAATAAAATAAAAATAACTATAAAATAAAGTATATTTTTTTTGCGAAGCGGTCAAAATGCCGTGTCTACATATGTCATTGCCAAACAACATACTCCATTGTACCCTTTTTTAATATGTTTCATTAGCTCAGTCATCATTAAAATAAAGAGGTAAGGATTTAAAGATAATCTATCATGCAAACCAATATTAATTGAAAAGGTAAAAGTATCACCTTCTACTGTTAGAACACTAGTAACTATACCTTCGTAGATGTCCTTCGTGACCATAATATAATAATTGGATAATTGACTCTTTTCTAGAACATGCCACAAAAACTTATTTGAATACCCAATCATACGCTTTTTCTAAGTCCACAAAAATTATATTTAAATATTTTTTCCTTGTCCTATATTTCTCCTTCAATCGCCTAAATAAATATATAACGTCAGTGGTTGATCGACAGACATAAGTCCAAATTGATTCTCTTCTATGCTTATCTCATGTCTTATTGAATGTTCTATCACTCTTTTCCAAAGTTTCATAATATAACTCTTAAGTTGTATGCCCCTATAATATGTGCAACTTTAGACATCTCTTTTATTTTTGTAAATAAACCCTAAAATACTCCTTCAATCATCCAACATTCTCTTATTTCTCAATATGTCATTGAAAATCTTAATCAACCAATCTATACCAAGATCTCTCAAACTCTTCCAAACCTCTATTGGAATCTCATACGATCCCATTGTATTGCATTACTCGTCTTCCTTAATCCTATTATAATTTCCAAAGTACTAATTCTCCTGTGGAGCCTATGAATCCTTTCTAAAGCAGTTCAAAACTTGATTCTCTTACTTCTCTAAATCAATAAATTATAAAAATAACTCCTCCATCGTTCCATAATCTTTTCATCCTTCACAAAAAGATTTTTGCATATCTCTTTGATGCATCTAACACTTCCTAGGTCTTTATTCTTCATTTCAATTCTCTTAGCTAGCAAGTTTGTATATATCCCTCTCTCCATCTTTGTTTCAATATTTGAGGCTTATGATGATTTCTATGAACAAATTAAAAACAATGATAGAGAGGTACACGGACAAGTCACTGTATACATGAACAATCAATATTGGAAGGACTTATATGAATAAACCTAGGGCTGGCAAAACAAGTATTTACAGGATAGCACGACACAAGACCAACACGAAATTATTGAGCATGGGTTTAGCTTATCAAGTAAGAGAACCCAATAAACACGATAAGAAACATGTCATGTTATCTGGTTTACCTATAACCCAATAAGAGACATGAATAATATGATAATAATTTATCAGGTGTTCAGGTTACACAATAACAAAAACCTAATAGGTCACACGATAAATTAATAAATTAATTTAAAATAAGAATATACCAATAAATATTTATAAATATCACCCCAAATTTATATAATATTATAATTTAGTCCATATTATATATATTATACTCTAACCCTAATTCAATCTCTCTTACTCTTCTCACTCTTCTTCACACACACACACTCAAACTCTCAATTCTTATCACAACCGCACACACTTCTCACTCACTTTTCCAGCTGAACATTGTCAGTCATCGCCGTCTCAATTAGTCCAACGTAGCACCTCTCTAGTCTCAAACCAAACACAGTCTCCACCTCTTCATCTCTTTCAATCCCAATTCTCATATCTCTCTCACTTCTCTCTCCAAGCGATTGCGACAACAAGGGGTTGAGGATCTGCGATTGTTCTATTGTATTAGTGATTTTTTTTCCCATTATATTGATGAATCTTTTCTGTTGTTGTAATTTTGTTTAGTTTGTTTTTCTTAAAGTTGTATAATTTTTTTATGTTTTGTTCTTTTCTAAGTTGCGTTAAATGTTAACATGTATTTAATGTGTAATGAGTTAAACAAGTCTTTATTGTATCGTGTTAATATTTCATGTTACCATGGAACACTATAAATTATCGTATCGTGTCAACCCAGTAAATTTCGTGTTATTGTGTAACACGATAAATTATCGTGTCGTGTTGACACGATAAATTTCATTTTGTGTTCGTGTTCAGGTTTTATGACACGATATCTTATCGCATCGTATTTGTGTCTTCGTGTCAAACAATGACAGGAAACACACCCTGATAATGCGATTTATCAGCCCTAAATAAACCATGTCTTCCAATAGGGTTCCATCTCACATGGTTTCTAGATTCAAGAACTTTGATATGAAATCCAACTACAAGCAAGCAAGTCCCTCACTCTTAGCCAGTTCCAGGATGGCTTGGTGAGTGGACCAAGTTCTCTGAAACAAGAAGCAACTGAATTTTGGTAGTTCAAATTTGGCCTCAATTTGACTTGAAGCCAAGCATTTGAGCAAAACAAAAAACTAAATACCAACATATCTATTGCTTGATGATGATAATTAGTAAGGACCCGTTTGGTAACCATTTTCATTCCAGAAATTCCCATTCCATTCCTAGATTTTTGAAAATTCTGTTTGGGAATAGCGTTTAGTAATTTTTGTTTCCGTTTCCATTTCATTCCCATTTGAGAATTGTGCCCACTTTTTTCTTAAAAAATGAAAAACAAAAAAAAATTGTTTCTCATAATTCTCATTCCATTTCCAAAACACATGGTCACTGTTCATCCGCCGGCCGTCCGCCGTCGGTCATCTCCGGCGACCGTCGCCGATCACCGTCCGGTCGGAAATTTTCTGGCCACTTCCGGTCGCCAGCCACTGTCACCCACCCGCAGTCGCCGGCGACAGCACCATTGCCTTCCGGCCGGCGTCGCCGGTGCCGAGCTACTACTGGACCGCCGGCGCCAGAGCCACCGCCGGACCGCCTGCCGGCCGGTGACGGCGCCACCGCCGTCCGGCCAAAATAGAAAGAAGAAAAAAAAAAAAAAAAAAAAAAAAATTAGAATAAAATCGTTACCAAACACATTCCCTTCCCAAAAAAAAAAAAAAAAATTATCATTACCAAACGCAATTCTACTCTCAAGAAGAAAACAAAATTCTCATCCCATTCACATCCCACTGTTGGAATGAAAACAGAACCAAACGCCACCTAAATCTTCAATCTTTTTCAAAATAAATGAATAAAGCAGGAATGAACACAAGGAAGTGGGGGCAGTCTTTTGCGAAAATGCTTTCATACTTTCAGAAGAACAAATTAGCAGAAGGCAAAAATGATCCACACAAAAGTTTAAAGGTAAAAAAGCAAAACGCAATAGACAACAAACGCTACATAAGTTACTAACAAGACAAAATCAAAATATAACGTTTCACCAAGAGCTCAATTTTTAAAAATATTTTCAACATGCCGGCGCCATCCGAGGTGTACCTCACAAATCAATAATCGGATGGGGAGATGACATCATCAATCTTTAGAATCATTTTCACGACTTGGGTTGCAAGCAATAGCTGCTGCTGTTTCCCAATTAGAGTCTCGAAGACGTACTGTGCACGCATGTCATTCGTACCAACATCGTTGCAGTCTATCCCACACCATGGATTATTCTCCTGCGCATCAATTTCAAAATTAAGCAAGCAATTGTTGTTGTTTTTTTTTTTTTTTGGGGGGGGGGGGGGGGGGGAGATAGAGAGAGGTTTCTCTGACATATGCATGACATCCATCAAGTGTTATTAAGTACTAAAAACTTATAAATGCTAAATTTGAAGTTATGAAATTTAAGTGCTAAATTGATTAAGTAATTTCCTTTTAAATATTTTCAATATCAACAAGTTTTTATCTTTACAATCTTTATACCTTAAAAAAAAATCTCTCCCCTCAATTTTCTCTCTATTTTTTCCTCTGTAGTCTCTCTCTCTCTACAATTTTATTTTATGCTGTCTCCAGTTTCTAATGGTTATAGTTTAATGACATTTATAATAATGAAAATTTTATAATTTGAAGTGATAAGTCATGTGTGCATCACGTAAATTTTGATTCATTTTTTTAATGATACTTAATATTTCAAGTGATTGCTCCACTTTTAATCGAATGTATTCAGATTAAAGCACTTAAAGTACATAATTGTGTTATCAAAAAGCCCCTCAGGTGGCGTTAGGTCAGTGTTTCTGTTTTTCTTTTTCTTTTTTTTTTTTGGTTTCTATTTCCAATAAACTGGAATGGTATGGAAATTTTGTTTCCATTCTGGAATTCCAGAAATAGAAATATGTTTGGTAACAACCATTGTCCTGAAATTGTTTCTTTTAATTTATGAGAACGGAAATAAGAAACATGTTTAGTTGCAACATTTGTTTTTTTTTTTTCCCCCTTAATATATGTATGGTGGCTGGCGCCTGGCGCCTGGCGGGGAGTGGTGGTGGACAGCGGGGTGGTTGGTTGTGGCCGACAGGATGGTGGTGGTCGGGGGTTGGTAGTGGCAAGAGGGTGGTGGTGGCTAGCGGGATGGTAGTGGGAATAATTTTGTGGGAGTAAATAAGAATCAACATTTTTGCGTTTCTCATATTCTTAAGGAATTCATTAAATAGTCCCAGATTACTCCCAAAAATTTGAGAACAAAAACGTGTTTACTAAACAAGTTGGTGGTAGCCAACGGGATGGTAGTGGGAATAGTTTTGTGGGAGTGAATAAGAATCAACATTTTTTTGTTCTCATATTCTTAAGGAATTCAGGAAATAGTCCCAAATTACTCCCAAAATTTTGAGAACAAAAACATGTACTTATTTTTATACATTAATCCCAAATTTTGAGCGCGGAACAAAAACAGTAACCAAACCAAACAGGGCTTTAATTACCTTGATTTGCTGAGCTTTCACTGCTGATAGGGTTTCAATGGGCTGCAGACCACTATTCTCCGAGAGTGCCATGGGGACGGCATCCAAAGCATCAGCAAATGCCCTAATAGCATACTGTGAACAAAATGATAATATCTTAGCATAAGCAGCCTTAAACATAAAGGATAAGAACACCCCCCAAAAAAAATAACCTCATACCTGCTCTACACCAGGATGCTTATCAGCAGCAGCCTCCACAGCAATTGAACAAGAAATCTCAGCTGACCCGCCACCATATACGATAGAATTATTACGAATGAGATTCCTGGCAACACACAATGCATCATGGATGCTGCGTTTTGTCTCCTCGATCATCATCTTGTTACCTAATCATAGAAAATCAGCGCACTCTTAAAAATTTTTAAAGCCTTCTCCTACTTGCTTCTACATTTTTTGTTCATTTTTCAGAAAATAATAGTATGATAATAATAGGAGTGACTAGCTTTCTCATAGAAGCCACAATAGAATCAGTTTGTGACAAAAGGATAGATCAACCTACCACCACGGATGAATATGGTTACAGCCCGTGAATTTGCGCAGTGTTCAATATAGATCATTCGATCTTTGGTGGTACCAAATGCTTTTTCTCGAACCAAACCAGCCTGATCAGAGAAAGGAATATAATAAATGTTCATAGCACCACAATAAGCAGAGTTACATGAATAAAAATAGAAGGCATTGAAACCTTTAAGGCCTAAATTGACACAGTACTATTCAATGGCCTAGTTCATAGCCTCCCAGTGTCCATGGCACATATTAAATAATGAATTTCGTGCTCTCCGAATAATTGCTAGTCTTATGTAAGTTATTCTAGTTTGACATTTTCTTTTAAAAATATAATATTTTTTAGGAGAGGTGGAGTAAATCTTGACTGCTTAATTGAAAAGATATTTTTCATCCCTTAGATTATACGTTTGGAGATATCTTAGCGTTTGTATTCATGACTTTAATTACTTTGTGAAGCCCATGCCATACAAAATACAAATTAGATAATTTAACGTAATTAATCAATTACGTTTATAATTAATAATTTTGAATCACATAAAATTAATTTTTATTACAGTAATATTAAAGGGTGCCTAAAGGCACAGGTAATTAATAGTGAAGCCTAAATAAAAACTATCATTTGTTGAATAGGACAAAAAAAACATGGCAATGAAACAATGACTTGATCACAAATCTAGGAGAAGAAGATGAGGGGAGGATCAAGAATCACCTTGCCTAGCTTCTCTGGTGTCAATTCTTGAAACCTTGGCACAATTCTCCCACCTAGACAGATGAAGCACCAATATGAAATAATCAAGTAAAAGCAAAATTTAAATCACAGAAGCAGCAGAAGGATTCGATGGACAGCCGACTTGAACCCTTACCTGTGGCTATTGCTATCAGCTCTAACTCTACACCACCAACCCATCTAATAGCAGGCAAATTTCGGTGCATTAGCAAGTGGTTTGCCTCATCATCAAAGCCCCATTGGCAGATAACCAAGGTGGCACCAACATCCTGTAATTAGATGACGGTCATATTTTGTCCAACCAAACTATACACAAAAGTTACCATAAACAAGCAGATTTTAGCTGATATAGAACATCATGAAACTTGAATTATTTTATTTTTTTCCAAAAAGAGGAAAAACTTTAGCTATCCCTTCAATTGTCATACCTTGCATTGTTGAACCATGTCATCAAAGTACTTCTGCTCTTGCTGACGTAATGTTTGGAACTTCTCCACTGTATCAATGTCAACCTTATGCTTGGTCTTCGGCTTAGGTGGCTCAAATGGGCAAGTCAAGATGGCAATTTTTGCATCTTCAATTTGCTTAGGCATCTGTGGATGGCTCATATCTTTGTCAATAATAATCCCATAAACTAGTTCTGTGTCCTCCAATTTCCCCCCTACTTTCCCCTCCACTTTAATTAGGTCTAAGTTGACATCCTTCCTCTCTAAATCTGCAACTGCCATAACTGCTTTGACAGCAATTTCAGCCAAACTGCGCTTGCATCGATTCACCCTGCAATAGAACATTAATGGAATCAAACCATAATAAGAATCATTGAAAACGGAAATCCACTTTGGTTGCAATTACAAACTCTACCATTTTAATAATTGAAGCAGGAGGCATTTTCAATACGCTAGACGTTGTGTGACATGATATACATGCCATATTTTGAATTATATGAGAAGAAAAATTAAATGGTAATAAAAAACAAAAACACAATGGAAACACAATTGACCAGTCAATAAAAACACTACCTAGAACCTTCAGCACAAATTAGCATATGACAAACTGCCTAAGGAGTAACGCTATTGCAAATTCAGTATGACTGAAAAAGGAATGATAAAAAATTGAAAGTTCACAAAAATGGATTTTCCCATGGTATTGTAAAGCTGAAATCAAGGCAATGAATGACTTAGGCCAGGAAAGAGAAAAAAATCGGGGCATACAGGCTGGAACTAGGAACTTACATCTTGGAGGATAATGTAGTCATGCAGGTTTGAATCAAAGGCTCTATGTTATCTACATCAAATTCAAACTTCGTTGAAATCCGCTCCAAATGTTCAAAAGCTATCCTTGATGCCATTTCATAACCCTCAGCAACCCGGATAGGATGAATACCACGTTCTAGTAGCTTCTCAGCCTGTTCTAGAAGTGCACCAGCCATGACCACAACTCCAGTTGTACCATCACCAATTTCATAGTCTTGACTTTTTGATAATTCAACCATCAGTTTTGCAATTTGATTGTCAACATCCATCTGCTCCAAGATCGTAGCTCCATCATTTGCTGGCAGCAAAGATTAAGAAGACAAAGAGAGCTCATAATTAAAAAAATTGAAATGAAGATGGATGTAAATCCTTGTAACGAGCTAAATCATTCACAACATCAAACAACATAATGTGCATCAGTGTGACAGATGAACAGTAAGAACAGAAATTACTGGGGGTATATGTAAAGACATCAGCATCACAACGGGCAAAAGATGTTGCTTCTGTATCCGGTATTACTTTTTAAGAGACCGTGTTCTCAACAGGCTGATAGGAATTAGGGCTAGTCAATTCCAAAGGTAACAGATGTCTGAAGCGACAGTTGATTATACAAGTATGACCAATACACATTCACACAAACCATGCAAGAATTTTTGCAACAAATAATGGATCTAAATGATTTCTAAACTGGAGCCCTAGTTCAACATAAAATAGCTAACCATGAAGGAAGAAAATTCATATAATGCCACACGCACAGCAAACTTCTCAGAACGTAGCTTAACTATTGCCACTAAATTGATTAATCGCGCCAAGCACAAGTTAAAAGCCAGCTTTGCATAGTACAGTAACTTATACGAGCTCAAATCTCATTATTACGACTCAACAAGTAATCTGCAACAAAGAAACCGCGCACAAATGATAACTAAAGAAGTTCAGATCGAGTGAAAAGCAAAGTGACAGACGCAAAAATATCGACCAATGAAGATTTACAGATACAGAACTCTAAAGCCTAGATTGATCGCCAATAACACATAAAAGAAGTTGGACTCTTACTCGCTAAACCAAGCACACTGACAGATGAATTTACGCGCATGTTTACAAGTATACAGAGAGAGAAGAGGGGATGAGGAATTACTGATGGTGATGTCGCCGTCGGGGCCCTGAAGCATCTTGTCCATACCCTTGGGACCCAGCGAGGTCCGAAGGATGCGAGCGACGGCCTTGCCGGCGGAAATGTTGGACTTCTGAGCATCGAGACCTCTCAATCTGGTCTTCTGATCCTGCTCTCTTAATATTATGAACGGCCTCCCGAACTCGTCGAACGCTAACGCCATTTTCGAACTTCCTCTCCGCTAAACCAATCAGATCGCCGGAGAAACACAACTGATAGAATCAGACAAGTGTTCCAGTACTGCGAAAGAGAGCGAGGGAAAAAGATGAAGATGAAGATGTGAAATGGAGAAGCTTTGAGAAGTTTACAGGGTTTGCTTGCTCTGTATGCCCTAAAATTAAACCACCCCGACTCGAGTCTCAGCTCCCGCTTATTTTCTGAAAGCCCATTTAAAACCCGGGTTGGGCTAAGAGCGTAAGTCCGATCGTTTTCGTGGGCTAGATCCATTACCATAGAATTCAAAAAGAGAATTTTATTATTTGTATTGAGAAAATAGTTTTCCAAATACCTACATTATGTTTTTAGTCTCCCTTAGTCTTCTTAGAGTTTAGTCCCTAAAAATTGTCTCTTATGTCTACTTTATTTACAAACCATGTCACTGCATAAATATCATTCTATAAAAAATACTAAAAATATGAACATTCACATTTTTATTTTTATTATTTTTTAAATATTTAATACATATTTATATTAATTGTATTGTTGTGAATATTCAGACTTTCGCCAAAATATATCGAATATATACATTCACCAAAATACCATAATGCAGCGATGTGAACATTCACCAAAATATACTGATATGAATATTCAAACAAAAAAAAACAAAGAATGAACATTCACAAATACAAATTGATCAAATAAAAAAATAAAATCTAACCACATGAATATTCACAAATAATGAACATTCAACAAAAATAAAATTTAACCACATGAATATTTACAAACAATGAACACACAAACAATGAACATTCAACAATGAACAACCGCAACACTGTCGACGAGAGCATGCTTTGCAAAAATTAAATTTCATGAAACCAAATCCAACAGAGGACTTTTAATCAAAAAATTGAAGAGTCAGCTTCGATATTTAACATAGGAGCTTAGGTGAAAATTCGCAATCGGACGTAGAGAACGAGGAAACAGAGGACAGTGAGGATCGAAATTAGGTGTATGTATTTTTCTCGTCTTCGATTAACCGTTGGTGACTTATGTATTTCTCTCGTCTTCGATTAACCGTTGGTGACTTATGTTTGTTGATGTTCTATCATGTATCCAGGCGTTGATGTGTGAGATTATCTTCTTCAGCTCCGATTACGCCATAGCTGTAGAGTTTCGAAGCCGATGAGCCCAAATATTGTCTATGCGTGTTCCAATTCATCATCATCATTGTCTCCGGAATTCTTGTACCTGTGAATTTCGATGCACGTCTCTCACCTAAAGTTCTAAAACCCTAACGGCATGTTTGGTTGGATGGAATCGAGGGCGGAATGGAATCGCATTACGCCCTCGATTCCTATTCCATTGTTTGGTTCTCTAATGGAATCACTTTTGTGATTCCATTGGAATGAAATTGGATGGAATGGGATTCCATTTGAGATGGGGTGGAATGGGATTTCATCCCAATGGAATCAATATCTTAAATTACATAATAGCCCTTATAATTAAGGCCTTGAAAATTGAGAACAAAAACAGAAATTAGAGAACAGAAAGTTGAGAATATAAATAGAAAATTGAGAACAAAACTAAAAAATTCAGAACAGAAACTGAAAATTGAAAATAGAAACAGAAAATTAAGAACATAAATCGAAAATTGAGAACAAAAACAGAAAATTAAAGAATAAGAAATTGAGAACATAAACTAAAAATTGAGAACAAAAACATAAAATTAGAGAACAGAAAATTGAGAACAAAAACAGAAAATTGAGAACATAAACTGAAAATTGAGAATAAAAATATAAAATTAGAGAACGAAAAATTGAGAACGAAAATTGAGAACAAAAACATAAAATTAGATAATAGAAACAGAAAATTGAGAACAAAAACATAAAATTAGATAATAGAAAATTGAGAATGGAACCGAAAATTGAGAATAAAAATAGAAAATTGAGAACAAAAACAAAAACTTGAAAACATAAACTGAAAATTGAGAACAAAAAATAGAAAATTAGAGAACGGAAAATTGAAAAAGGAAACTGAAAATTGAGAACAAAAATAGAAATTAAAGAATAAAAACTGAAAATTGAAAACAAAAATAGAAATTAGAGAACAAAAACTTAAAATTAAGTTGAATAGTGAAATATAATAAAATGAGGAAAGGAATAGAATAGTGAAATATAATAAAATTTTACTATAACCAACCAAGAAGAGAATGAAATAATAATTTTATAAGGGCAAAACGGAAATTTTACTATATTTCACTATTTCATTCTTTCTTTCATTCCATACCAACCAAACAAGAGAATGGAATAGTGATTTCATTCACAATTCCATTCCATTCCTTCTCTCATTCCATTACTTCTTCCATTCCATTCTACCCTCATTCCATTCCGTCCAACCAAACATGCCGTAACGACATGCTTAGTTGGATGGAATCGAGGGCGGAATAAAATTGCATTTCGCCCTCGATTCCTATTCCGTTGTTTGGTTCTCCAATGGAATCACTTTTGTGATTCCATTGGAATGAAATTGGATGGAATGGGATTCCATTTGAGATGGGGTGGAACGAGATTCCAACCCAATGAAATCAATATTTTAAATTACATGATAGTCCTTGTAATTAAGATCTTGAAAATTGAGAACAAAAATAGAAATTAGAGAACATAAATTGAAATTAGAGAACAGAAAGTTGGGAATAGAAATAGAAAATTGAGAACAAAAAATTGAGAACAGAACTAGAAAATTGAGAACAAAAACTGAAAATTGAAAATAGAAATAGAAAATTGAGAACATAAATCGAAAATTGAGAACAAAAACAGAAAATTAAAGAACAAGAAATTGAGAACATAAACTAAAACTTGAGAATAAAAACATAAAATTAATGAACAGAAAATTGAGAACAAAAACAGAAAATTGAGAATATAAACTGAAAATTGAGAACATAAACTGAAAATTGAGAACAAAAATATAAAATTAGAGAACGAAAAATTGAGAACGAAAAATAAAAATTGAGAGCAAAAATATAAAATTAGATAATAGAAATAGAAAATTGAGAACAAAAATATAAAATTAGATAATAGAAAATTGAGAACGGAAACCGAAAATTGAAAATAAAAACAAAAAATTGAGAACATAAACTGAAAATTGAGAACAAAAAATAGAAAATTAGAGAATGGAAAATTGAAAAAGAAACTAAAAATTGAGAACAAAAACAGAAATTAAAGAATAGAAACTGAAAATTGAGAACAAAAATAGAAATTAGAGAATAAAAACTTAAAATTGAGTTGAATAGTGAAATATAATAAAATGAGGAAAGAAATAGAATAATGAAATATAATAAAATTTTATTATAATCAACCAAGAAGATAATTGAATAATAATTTTATAAGGGCAAAACGAAAATTTTACTATATTTCACTATTCTATTCTTTCATTTATTCCATACCAACCAAACAAGATAATAGAATAGTGATTCCATTCACAATTTCATTCCATTCCTTCTCTCATTCCATTACTTTTTTCATTCCATTCCACCCTCATTCCATTTCGTCCAACCAAACATGCCGTAAGAGATCATCGTCACTCAAACCAAGCCACCAGTTACAGATCAAAATTGTACTAGATCTAGATGTGGCGACCACGACGGCGGCAACGATCAACAAATCTGGCCAGATCAGTGGATAAATTCTGGCCATCACATGGCCGCCGGTGCAATTGATACCATGATCGACGTTTTACAATTGGGAAAGACGATGGAGGCGAGAGAAAACGCATCCGCCATGATCTTCAGCCTCTCCATGACAAACAACTACAAGGTAATCATTGGGCGGCAATTATTTAGCAGCGGTGGTTGAGCGGCAATTGGCTGTGGAATCGAGACTCGAGAAGCAGATTGGGGGAGGCGGTTAATCTATGGGAATGAAATGTAATTTAGAAAGTTAGGCCCCGTTTGGTTAGTGTTCCCAACCAAACCCAACACAACCCAACCCAACTCAAAAATTCTGAGTTTGATTTTTGGGAACGCGTTTGGCAAATACAAAACTCAACCCAACCCAACCCAAAAAATAAGAATTAATTCTCAAAATATTAAGAAAATGAGAAACAAAAAAAACTTATTTTTTTTTGTGCCCAAAAAACTCAACCCAAAGTTTTCAACTCTGGCTACTGTCCGACAACCACCCGCTACCGTCCACCACCGCTAGTCGCTGTCCACCGCCGCGGGTCACCGACCGCCATTGGCCGGCGACCGTCACCGGACACCGTGTGTCGCCGTCCGTCCGCTACTGGTGGCCACCACCGCCATCGCTGGCGTCCGGCCGTCCGGCCACCGTTTGACAATGTCGCCACCAACCACCGCCAAACACAAAAAAAATCTCAAAAAAAAAATTAGTTTTAGGATAAAATCGTTACCAAACATGATTCTATTCCAGCATAAAATAAAAATTGTCGTTACCAAACGCAATTCTGTTTCCAAAATTCTCAACCCAACCCATTATAACTCAACTCAACCCATTCCAGTTGGGTTAAAAAAAGTAGGAACACTAACCAAACGCCACCTTAGGTTTCATGTATATATATAAGGGGTATAGTTGTCCATTCATTTTTTTATTTTATTTTTTTGAAAATGACTTTTCTCTAATAATGTTTTCAAAAGAGTTTAAAAAATAACTTTTTTCAAAAACAATTAAATGAGGAGAGAGAGTGTTAAAAAAGACCCAAACAATAAAAAATTCATTCATAAATTCGTCGGCTTGAAGTGCACACCTAAGGTGGCGTTTGGTTGTTTATCATATTTTTTTTTTTGGGATAACTTACGCGCACTTCGACTAATCACCTTTCTAAATGATCTTAAAGACACACTTTCATACATTGACCTGGTACATTTAAGATTTAATAATTTTTGGAGTGGTCTTCAAAAAAGTCGAACCTTAATTGAAAAAAAAAAAAAAAAAAAAAAAAAAAAAAAAAAAAAGAAGAAAAAGGAACAACTTTAATTTCACCCCATTCTCATCAACTTTTTTTTTTTTTTTTTTTTGTCTTTTTTGTGTGTTCTAATAGTGTATTATATAATTACTGGCTTATATGCCGAAAGAGACGGTTTAATATTATTTTAATAAAAAATAATTTTATATAATTTAAAATTATAACTTTAGAACATAATTAATAAATTATCTTAAAAAACTAATTTATATTACTTGTGCGGGGAAACTACAAAATAATTAACATCATGAATACAGAGGTTAAAATCTCTCCAAATATATGATCTAAGAAAAGAAAATATATTTTTAAATTAAATGACCATGTTTTCTTTCCATTTTTCTGTAATCCTGTCAAGGATGTGGGTAGGGATTTTGACTTTGAGAATTTTCGATGATTTCCTTTGTTCTGGATCTTCAATCTCCGGTGAATTTCCTTGTTTAGTTTCCTTACTATATGTCTACAGATGATCAACCATCAAGTCGTCTTCTTCTTCATTAAACATTATCGTTTCTAGTTCTATTCTTTTTTCCGCGCTATTGTTTATAACATCCTTGAAAGATTTGGGAGGAGAAGCCGGCGGAGTAGCTTCCACAGGTTCCATTTCCAAATCCCTCGTGATTTCCATTGTCTGTGTCGTCTCCATTGGTTGCGTTGCTTGCTCATTGCAAGTATCAAATGAGATCTGGTGTCATTCTTCACCTTCTTTCAATATAATCCTCCTCTTCGGATGCTTTGGGGCTTTGAGGGTTCTTATAAGGGTTTTCTCTATCTCTAGCATTCTATAGAATAGAATCATAAAAGTTCACTTTTTTTTTTTTTAAATTGAGTAAACCTATTACTAAATAAAGTCCATATTAAGACTGCAACAAAATAATTCAAAAAAATATATAATTAAATAAAATAATTTATATATAAATTGTAACTAAATTTCATAAATCAATAATATTTAATTTTTAAAATAATTTTAAATTTTAAAAATTCAACAGTAAATACTTATTAAAAAAAACAATAATCATCATTAGATCCTAAAAATAATTAAAAAAAAAAAAAGATTTTTTAGTATGCCCCAAAGCCCAAACCCCACTTCTTTTTACGAGAAACCCAATTCTAAAAAACCATAATTTTCCTAACAAAAATGTCTCTCAATTAATTTTTATTTTATTTTTAATTATAAACACTAACTATCAAAGCAACCATTCACTATCACCACCACAACCACAACAACTACTGCCTACCATCACTGTAGTCACAACAATTATTCACTACTACAACAAATATTCATTGTCACCACAATTTTTACTACCACCGTAACCATTATCACCATATTAAACTAATCACCACCACCACTACAACAAACATTAACTACCACCACCGTCACCACAAAAATAAATATTCACTATCACTACAACAAATATTCTTATCACCGTCACTACTACAATAAACATTTACTATCATCACCGCTATCACCACAGTAGACATTTGCTATCACTATCACTACCACCACCACCACAATATTTCTATCACTAGTATCACCACAACAAATATTCGTTACCACCATTGCCGCCACCAGAACAAACATTTTATCACCAAAACCACCACAACAAATATTCACTATTATCACCACCACCACAACAACAAATATTTATTATCACCACTATTACCGTCATATCACAATCTAGCCGTTGCCAATCAGATCTAAGTCGCCGCCACCAGATCTAACCGACCGGCCACCACTAGATCTGGTGGTGGCGGCTGTGTTTTGGAGAGAGATATGGAGAAAAATTACACCCAACCATAACAACAGTCCTATAATAGTTGTTTAGAAGGTCATTTGTTAGCACATCAAGCCACTTCAAGCAGCCATGGCGAGTGAAGATTTCAAGCAACCATGGCGGGTGAATGGTGGCGGTGGTGAACAAATTGAGGTTAAAAGGTAATTTTGAAAGTTCAATTTTAATTGATAGGTTTTTATTAAAACTTAATTTATTAATAATATTGTGATTGTGTCGTTGATAGTGGATGACTGTTGTGATGGTGATTATTAGAAAATAAAAAATTGATGGTGGTATTTTTCTCATAAAAATATACATATTTTCAGAATTGAGTTTTTCGATTAAAAAAATCTTGAATGCAGATAAATTTATGTAATTTTAATGTTCGGTCTTTGGAGGGCCATACAAAAAATCCAAATATAAAATAATTTCACAAGCTCAATTCTATGAAAAATCCAACTTGGGTACAATGATTTCTGATAACAAAAAGCTATATTTTTTGGGTCAGAAAATCGAAGATGTACAAAACTCTCTAAGTACCTTCAAAAATGGAGGGGGAGGGGCGATTTTGGTTTACACCAGAAAAAATGAGGATAATCAAGGAACCGACAGGAAAAACTAGGAGACCTATTTCATTACCAACAAGTTACCACCATCGTTACGATTACTTCCATGCTTTCCTTCCGCGGAACTGTTTACCAGCACGCTGCTGCTTTTTCTTTTTCTCAACCCGAGACTTTGCTACCTTTGATCTCTTAGCGGCAAGCGGCATAGCTTTCTTGTGTTCCTTCTGCCGATTGCTCAAACCACCAGTCTGTCCAAATTTGAAACATCAAATGATTGACATTGTAAGAATTTGGATTTGGATGTATCCACAAACCAATTTCAATGACAAATTTATGGGACAAAAAGACCATTGATGACTTTGGCAGCTTATACCAGAGAAATTACCAAGGGTTTGATTAAATGAGGCCTTAAGGGGAAAAAAAAGGGGGGAGAATGTAGAAAAATAATTTACCTTTTTCTGTTTAATTGCAGTCCGAGCCTGGTACTTTCCTCGATCCTCCCTCCCTGCGCGTATTAGCGCCAGACGTTCTTCTTTGCTCATCTTTTTTCGTACGTGGACCTAAGAAATAATGCACAATCCCCATTAGATATTCTTTGCTAGCGCAATGGGCGCAATAAAAATGAAGATAAAAAAAGAATATTCAAAAGCATTCGATAAATGATGAAAACAAACACATACATGCGCACAAAGCATATGGAAAATAAGAAGCAAAATTGGAAATAGAGAGGTGGAGACAAAAAAAATGATATTTGAGGACAACGACATTGGTGATTTAGGAAGTTGCCTTTGGATTTAGTCGTCGAAGTCACGTAGCTTCAACTCATGACTAGGTCAAAGTAAACCTTACAATTGTAATTCGCAAAATAACAAAATAGAGGAAATTTCATTTCCACAGTAGGTAGAAGATGAAATCACCACCATTTCAAATAAACCTCTTAATGCAAATCAATCAAGTTGTATGCAACCCATCAACCGAAAAGATAACATATACAAAAAAGATTGCTCGAGAAAAGGTAAAGACAAAGTTATATGCACAATTAGCAATTCATGAATTGAAATCACCTAATATAAGTGTAGAAATGCAATGGGCCTAACTCACTCTCAAAAGAAGCATTGTAAGAGGAGGATTGCCCTCAACTTAAACTCAGAATCAAGTAACACAAACGGTGTGGGATTCAACATGCCCCCTCACGCGCAAGGTGGACTTTGACAAACCACTGCGAGCGAATATCGGGGGGGCCCAACATCAATGTGGGATTCAACACTCCCTTCACTCGCAGGGTGAACTTTAACAAACCACTGCAAACGGTTATTGAGGGGCCCATCATTGATGTGGGATTCAACCGCCCAACATCAAACATAAGTCTGGCTCTGATACCATGTAAAAATCCAATGGGCCTAACTAACTCTCAAAAGACATCTTGTAAGAGGAGGATTGACCTCGGCTTTATATATAGCACAGGATCAGGTCACACAAACGATATGGGATTCAACAACCATGTCCAATCAGCTTGCAAAACCTTAATCCCCTTTACCCTGGTGAGTAAACATGTAATGCCTAGAAAATTGCTCAACCTTTTTTAGGCTAGGTTCTATAAGCAACCATCACAAAAGCATAATTCCTGAAAATTGTTCCTTATGTTCCCTCCTACATTTGTCAATCTGTAGTTGCAAGTTTACCAGCAATAGTAATGTGAAAACCACCCAGCAACAAATAGACAAACGCACCTCAAGTTTGGCTGGGTCCATTCTCTTAGTACTTAACTGCTCGGAGCTTGGAAGTTTAAATCCATGCTGCGTCAAAGCAATCCTTGCGTCCTTCTTTGCCTATTCACAGAAGGCCAGAGAAAATTGTATAATATAAAACCATACAAAAATTTACAGGTCACAACAAGAAATAGCACATTTTTTCCTTGAGGCAAAATAATGAATTCAGCCATTAGTTAAATGTGGAACTCCCATTTCATTTCGTACTTCTCTACATGACTGACCGAAGGTCATTTAGGAGTTGTTAACTTGTTATATAGTTCCGTTATAATGGTAGGAACTAGGTAGGAAGGTCGTGCAGTAGAGCAAGCAACCATAGCTAAAATGTAGAGCGGTAGAGGACTGTCCTTGAAAATTTCCAATGGTAACAAAAGAGAAGAGAGCATACCTTTAGCTCTCTTATTCTCTGGAAGTCCTCATTAGAAAGAATACCATCAGTTGTGTCTAAGGGTTCATTCTCCATGCTTGCTCCAGCTAACTTCTTTAAAGCTCTAAGACTTCTACTGGCAGCATTCAGTTCTCCTTCAAAATCAGAAAATTTCCTCTTCCGTGGCTTAGATTCCTTTTTGGCAACATCATTTTCAGCAGCATGCTCGCCTTCATTTTCCTCATCACTGCCTTCTTCACCGACACTTTCTGAATTATTACAATCTTCGTCCGAAGACATTTCATCTTCTTGCATACTGTCAGCTCCACTCTTGGGTTCTACAGGGTCATCTGTATTAACTATATTAGCATCGAGTGGCACCCATATATTCATTTTTTTAAGGGCAATACATAGAGTCATCCTACTTTTGCAATTTGTGTACTTCCTAATCTTATCAATTTTAAGACAATTTTTAATCCTATAACTTTATAATTTCAAAGTTATATTATTAAAATATGATGGCCAATCATAACTAACTAGTAGCTTATAATCAAAATAGGACCTTAATTATTACATTCAATGGGACACTATTAGACACTCGAGGCTTAATTAGTTAATATTCGAGTGTTAAAGAAGTATCACATTGACTTTAATAATTAATTTTCGATACCTGTTTGACTATCAAGGTACTAGTTATGATTAACCATCATATTTTAATAATATAATTTTGATATTATAAATTTATAGGACAAAAAATGAAGTCTTAAAATTGATGGAACTAAAACTAAAATGTACAAAAATTGCAAAGTACGATGGCTCTACGAATTGCCCTTGTTTTCATGATCATTATCCAGGGAGCTCACCAAAGTCATACTCAGACTCATCGTCATTGCTGTCATTACCATCACTGTTATCATCCTGTTTAATAGCACAAAGGTCTTCATCATTTTGATGATCATCCTCGGAAGAGCTACCAAACTCTTCATCATCATCATTATCATCATCACCATCCTCATCATTATCACTCTGGTGTAATAAATCAACGCCAGGGACATCACTAGCTACTTTCACTTCACCAAATGCTTTTGGCTTGGCCTTTGGGTTTATAGGCCGCCCACGGTCCTTCTTGATCAAAAGTGAAGGGCAAACCTGCATGCAATCTCTGTCAAATTTCGTGGCCAGTGAGGGAAGGATGGAGGGAGGGAGAGAGGGAGAGAGAGATTTATACCTCTCTAAATAAAGTAACAAGTGAACGAGCAGCTGATGAAACACCCTTCTCATGCGACTTCTTGTACAAAACAAGGTCTTGAAGCAAGTCTTCAGTCATTAACTAATATCAAAACACACACACACACACACACACACAAAAAAAAAAAGAGAACCAACCATCATAAACAATTAAGAACACACATTTACAAACTGGAGGATGAAGAATATAACAATTACTGCTCTAAATTGAAAACCTCGAGTAATAAAAGAAAACAGAAACATATAGATTGTCAATGTGCGGGACAAGAAGTATACCAACGGCATCCGCAAACATATTTCTCGCACTACATTCAATCCAACAGTAATTGACTGCCAAAAACAAGGGACTGAATAAATTTACTTCCATTTAAAAATAAATAAATAAATAAAACTATTAGAAGAAACCAACTAAATGATACCTCTGTGCGTGAACGGTCATGCACAAACTGATTGACTATTTGTCTGAATAGTGGTTCGACGGCATCAGGTGGAACCTAGTAAACATACAAACTAATGCATGAGCATAGAGAGGATATTAAGTAACAAAACATAAATAACCAAAGCCATAGAAGAGCAATGTTAGAAATGGAGAAAACCCAATCAAACAACGCTTACCATATCATGGCAGGCCTGAACAGCTGCTGCAAGTAAACTTGTGATGTCTCGCTGATGGGGCTGTGTATAAAATTGTATCCACTTAAGACTTTAGAAACATACTCGAAATTCCAATGATCATAGTTAATATACCTGTACATATTTCTGAATAAAAGGATAGAAGTTCAAGAGGATCAAGCGATGAAGCCCAACAGTTCGGGCAATCACTTTTAACATCATCATTTTTATCTGCATCGGAAAAGGTAGACAAGGAAAAAAAAAAGGAGGGGGGAAAAGGAAACAAAGAAAGGAAGAAAGAAAAGGCCGTTGAATTAGAAACATTTAGACATCATTAACTAGAAAGTATATTCACCAAACTGAAACATCGCAAATTAGCTACCTCAAACCGTTCATTGCATGTTTGAAGCCGAGAGAAGAGCTTCTCGACAAAACCCTAAAGGAAGAATAAGATTATAAGAAACTTAACAAAAAACTGAATAAGAAAGAAATAAACACAATTAGAAGAGAAGAATTTATAACAACAGAACCAAAATACCTGTGAATCTTTCAGATGGTTTAATGGTGAATAGTAATTTGTATTGTTGTTATCTGAAGACAACCTTTGCTGCTTTTTCATGCTACGAATGGCACGCTGTAGCTTTGCTTTCTTTTTCTTCTTGCTAGATGTTGTGCCTTTATGGTTTGCCTTAAAATTCAAAATAAAATGTCACAAGATTGAAACTTAAGGCAACTTTGCTGGAGGAACTAACAGCTATTTGAACATATAAAATTAGTATAGTTACTTCCTTCTTTTCCTTTATAAATATTAAAATGTCCACAAAGGCATATGATTGACATGGGCACGTTCTTGCTACATTGCTGAGCATCAGAAAGTGGAAGTTGAGCGTTATTAGCCCTCATACATAGCCTCATAAAATTTCGAAATGCATTTTGGGTAGGAAATGACCTTATAAATAGCCTCTTTGTTAAGGAGGACTTGCGGCTGCTGGGCATTCAAATCATCATCACTGCCTGAACCATCACTATCATCATCATCATCTTCTACATTCTCAAAGTCAAGGAGAAATGACAGGGCAGCAATCATGATCCTGAAAAAATCAATAATGTAAGGCAGTAGTATAAATACAAGACAGGAAATTGTAACCCACGCATCTAAAGACCAACTCACACCTAGGTGATGTATGAAAACAAGCAGCACATATGGCGTTGGCTGTTCGTTCATCAAACCACATCTTTCTTCGATGAAGTTCGCAAAGTGTAATGAGCGTTCTCTTTGCTTTTGCTTCATCTTCTTGCTACCACACAGAACAAATTTTAAAATTAAGTGCACCCGGATAGAATGAACTTATCAACACACAAAGATGCGGAAGATCATGACGAACCTGAAGCATTGGAAATAAGATATTCTGAAGTGCCCTGTTCTTTGCATCATTCTTATGCTTCTGATTCATTCGCTTAATACTGTGAACAACATGTGAGAATGCCAAATTTCTCAAAACTTTATCACCTAAAGTCTGAAGATCCATGAATAATGCAAGAGTCTCCCCAATGTCAACTATCTACAAAAACAAACACGTCCGTCAAGACTCGTATAGAAGCTACATTTGGTTCTTATAATAAAGAGAGACATGATTTAAATGATTCAACTTCAAATTTTCAAACAATTTCAGGTCTTTTTGACTGTCTGTCCTCCATCAAACTGTGTTTTTTCTTGTCTTCAAGAGAAGGCAATTCACAATTTTGAATTTTCCTTTCAAGTAATTTCCCAGTGGCCAACCAACGTTATTTGTATTAACCACCATTAGAGACAATAACAGATACGTGTTGACAAGTCTACAATCTGCCTACTTAATTGTCACCTAACTTGTAAAGGAAACCCCATCATTATATTTCCTAATTCTCCAAACACTTCCTCAGCAATCAAATTGAGCATATTCACGATGAAATATCCCAAAACAATGGAAAATAATGCAAAACGAACGAGAAAATGAGGAAGTACTAAAAACAAAAAAACTTAGTATTTCCTCAGCAACGAAAAAGGAAAATATCAAAGTACCTTGCGATTGATTAGAAGTATCAACGCCTGAGCGACATGGCCCCGAAGGCCCGAGGGTAATGACTTAGCGGATGTCCGAAGCAAATCGGCGAGTTCCTTCGGAAAATTGGCGAGTTGCTCAGGGTAAAAGGGAGTGACGTGTGACAAAAACATAACTTGGTCTCCGAGGTTCTTGGCCACAGTAGGGTCAGGGGCGATTCCACTGACGGAGGTAAAGTTAAGCTCGGCTTGTTGCTGGAATAGCTCGAGAGATGACTTGAATTGGCTGTAGATGATTGTTAGCTCGGACTCATAGCCTTCAGGATCGCACTTCATCTTCGATTGGAGGGTCGGGAGACTGAGCTTCTCCGCACTTCGACCCGACGCCGACAGTGCCTCCGGCGAGATAACCGGTATAGATTGGCGCGAAAACGCCAACTTCGTCGTCATGGTGGCCTCGCTTCCTCTTCTGTGTCTGCTTTGTCTCTGATACGGATGGTAGATCACCGCAAGTAATTAAAACCTAGAAAAGCCCTGCATTATAGAAAATTTCACTGTCCAACCTAACATTTTAAGATGTGTGCTAATTGGTCCTTATCGTTATGATATCGACATATTAGCCCACGAGGTTTACAAAAAAACATTTTTAAGCCCAAACTGTTACTTCATATTTTTGATACGTGAGAAATAATTTTAATCTTCTAGGAATAGAATCGAATTTCAAATAGGCCAAGATCAAGTCAAAACGTGGGTGTCAATAAAAAAAATTCTAAAACAAATAAATGATTATTATTTTTTAATAGACGATATAATACAGAAAAATCCAAATAACAAACAACAAAAATGTTTATCTAATGTTATATTCTAAAAGCTATGGTCCATGTGGTCCATGTTTAAAAATAAATGAAGGACAAGAACATACATTTTGGTGAATTTAACAAAAATATAAAATTAATACATAATTTAAAAATATATTTAATACATTATCTTTTTAATTATAATAACAATGACATATATTATTGCATATAGATTAATTAATAAAATTTATAATAAATTTAAAGGATAAAATTTAAATAGATATATTTAAATTACAATCTACTTAAATTATACATTAATAAAATAAAAAATTCAAATGAAATAATAAATCATATGCAATTGAACTCTATATATAACGAATTCAATATCTCACGCATGTCACGGTATAAAGTATAAACTAGTATATGTAGAGAGAGTTACCTGAATGTTGAAAATTCCGATTGGCCTTACGACCTCGCCGTTACCCACTTCCCTGGCAGCCTTGCAGTCTCCGAAGCCCCTTTGTTCAGTTCCTCCAGTTCGCCTCCTTATCTTCCGGACTTCCTTCGTTGCCCTAAAGTTCATCTGTGGACGTTCGTTTGGGGGTCAGTGGCCTTGGGGTTGGGCTTTGAAAAGAAAAAAAAAATTACACTTTCTGAGTGTAATCTTAAGAAGAAAAAAAAAAACATTCATGAACCTTAATTTTATTTTATAAAAAGATTAGCATATGACCTGTGTGTAGGTAAGGGTATAAAAAAAATTAACCTTTTAATAGTATTTCTTTAATTTAATTTAATTTAATTTCGATAAAATAATATTTTAATATTATTAATATAATGTGCTTATATTATTTCTATAATTTTTACAAATTTAGGCCCCGTTTGGTAATTGTTTCCATTTCAAAAATTCTCGTTCCATTTTCAGATTTTTGGAAATTCTGTTTGGAAATAGCATTTGATAATTTTTGTTCTTGTTCCTATTCCATTCTTATTTGGGAATTGTGCCCATTTTTTTCTTAAGAAATGAGAAACAAAAAAAAATTGTTTTTCATTATTCTCATTCCATTCCCAATATTTGTTACTGTTCATCTACCACCGTCCGCAGCCGCCGTCTGACGGCCATCTCCGGCGACCGTCGCCAGTCACCTCTGGCCGTCAGCCGTCGTCACCCACCCGCCGGTCGCCGTGGCCGCCACCGTCACCCACCCGCTGGTCACCGTCGCCGCCGCCACCATCACCCACCCGCCGATTGTCGCCGCCGCCACCGTCCGGCCAAAACAAAAAAAAAATCTCAAAAAAAATAAATAAATTGATTTTAGGATAAAATCGTTACTAAACGCGATTTTCTTTCCAAAAAAAAAAAATATCGTTACCAAACGCGATTCTACTCTCAAGAAGGAAACAAAATACTCATCCCATCTCATTCCCATCCCACTGCTAGAATGGAAATAGAAACGATTACTAAACGCCATCTTAATGTTCATAATTTTCATATACTATATTTCGTCTTTATATTCTTTCTTTAATTTAATTTTTCGTAAATTTAATATTTTATTATTATTATTAAGCTTAATGTTCCTATATTGTTTTTATAATTTTCGTAAACTTAGGGGCCATTTGGTCAGTGTTTTCAACCCAATTCAATCCAACTTATCTAAAAAAAATTGGAATTGATGTTTGAAAATGCGTTTGACAAACTCAATTATGTTCCTAACTTAATCCAAAAAGTGAGAATTGATTATTCTAAACCTAAAGAAAAGGGAATAAAAAAAAATTGTTTTTTTTTTTTTTTTGTCCATCCCAACCCATCCACAAAGGGACGCACTTGGCATTAAATCAAACTTTAACGAAGAATTGATTCTCCTTTTCAATTCTCATCATCCTCAAGCTCCCAAATCATTATCATCCTCAATCATCGTCTTCGTCACTCCAACTCTCATTGTCATTTTCCCCATTGCTTGCTCCCGTCGTCATCGTCTTCGTCTTCTCGCCATCATCGTCACCGTCTTCGTCTCCTCCTCCCCTCCAGGTTTTGTCACTTCTCATCTTGCCTTCGCCATCGTCATCTCACCGTAGCCATTGTTGTCAGTAAGCTCTCTTTCTTCTTTGTTTCTCTTGTCTGTCATCGGTTTCTTCATCTTCTCACTGCCATCGTGTTCATCATCATCTCGCCGTAGTCATTTCCTTATATAATATTTTCTCTTTTATATTTCTTCAATTTAATTTATGCAAAATTAATATTTCAATATTAATATTAAATTTAATGTGCATATATTATTTCTGTAATTTTAATGAAGTTAATATCCATAATTTTAGTATATTATATTTTATATTTTATATTATGTTTAATTTAATTTTTTTGTAAATTTAATATTTTGGTATTATTATTAAATTTAACATCCATATATTATTTCTATAATTTTCATAAATTGGATGTCTATAATTTTCGTATATTATATTTTCGCTTTCATATTATTTTTTTAATTTAATTTTCACAAATTTAATGTTTCATTATTATTACTAAATTTAATGTCTATCATTATTTTTATAATTTTCATTAATATAATGTCCATAATTTTCATTATATTTTTTTTGTATTATTTCTTTATTTTAATTTGTATAAATTTAATATTTTATATTATTACTAAATTTGTTACTGTCAAGAATTGGTAAGTACCAACAGTATGACCTGGTCAGGTAATATATGAGTCATCTTCTTGAGGTGGAGTTTGTGAGTCGAAGCTGGAATCATAAATTCTCCAAGTGGATTGTAACGGACTGGCTAGCTAGAGTCTAAAGTCCTGCCCTTCAGGGAGCTATACTTGCACACGACCTGGCCGGGATTTGTCCCGGCGAAATCTCTCCGACGTGAGAGAAAGAGCTTGAAAAGAAAGAGATATAGAAACGTGTCAAATATGTAAATGAGCATTGGGCGTTCAGGGTTACCTTGGGATTGCATAGTCCCTGGTATTTATAAGTGTTGAAGATTATTAACTTTACCAAATTGGGCCTAAACACGGTTAATTAGGCGTAATCATGTGTTATTCGATAATTTGGGGCGTTCAAGACATAATCACTGGACTTGAGCTTCTGGGCCCATTAGGAGAAGCTTGCAGGCCTCTATCAGACATGTGGAGACGAGTTGGTGGAGAAACTCAGAGATTTGTGGAGTTCTGGAGGAAAAACGGACTAAAATGGTGTACCGGTTGGGACAAACGATTAACTCCCTAAAGTTGGTCATCCAAAGGCACGACATAGATTTTTGGGTGACAGCGTTTTTACGAGGCATACCGCTCCTTCCTGGGTACCAATGAGATTCCAGGGAATAAGATTTGATTGGCGTATGCTCCTGCGTGACATTTTGAATTCTGGAATGTGGTCATGTGACAGTGTTAGTAGACGCGTGACTGGGGCCCTGGTGCTGATTTGGTGACGTATATTATTTTTATAATTTTCATAAATTTAATCTCCATAATTTATCTATATCATATTTTCTCTTCATATTATCTCTTTAATTTAATTTCTATAAATTTAATATTTTAATATTATTAAAAAAAATTAATGTGCATATAATTTAAACTCCATCATTCTTGTTATATTTCCTCTTTTATATTAATTCTTTTATTTAATTTAATTTTCATAAATTTAATATTTTAATCTTATTACTAAATTTAATATCCTATATATCATTTCTAAATTTGACATAAATTTAATATTCATAATTTATATATTTTTTTAATAGATTATACCAGTTACCTTCCCTGTCATTTTGCCCTAAATCAGATATCTCTCTTGTCATTTTATAAATACCAGTTAACTCCTTTATCATTTTGGTCAAAGAACACTTATCTCTCTTATAAGTAAAAAATTACTAAATTATTTATTGTAATGACAATTTTATTCTTGTCCATTTAAAAATAATTAAATAATTATTTAATATGGTCTATTTAAAATATTATTCAAAGGTTAAGGCCAAAATATAATTTTTCTTTATTCTCAAATCCACCCACTGTTCGTACATCTTCCTTCCCTCTTTTAATTTCAGGCGACGGAAACATTCTACTTTCAGCAACCACCGAAACCTTCCGGCGACGATGATTTTTGAGATAGGGAAGAGCTCGGCTGCGGCCGCAGCAACAGCGACGAGGGAAACCTTGCGGCAACTCTACTTCTCTCTCTCTATACATATTTTTCTCTATCTCTCCTTTCTCATCTTCTCTCTCTCTCTCTCTCGATCACACAAATATAATATATATATATATATATATATATATATATATGTATTGGGGGTGAAAATTGGTCAGATTGGTTGAGGGGAGAGTTATTTTTTGGCCGACCCGAAGTTTTTTTGAGTATTGATAACCGACCGACCCCGATCCAAAGCAGTCGAAGTTCAACCGGGGTTGGGTCTATCGGATGCGGTCGGATTTCGGTCGAGTTTCAGGTGAGAATTCAAGATGAAGGATGAACAAATTAGAATTCCAGATCAGATGAACAATGAAGCAAACAACTAAAAAGATTAAAAAAACTAACTAAAAATATGAACAGCGTTGACGGCGACGAAAATGACGATGGCTTCGAGATTGAGAGAGAGAGAGAGAGAGAGCAGAAACATATAGACAGATCTTCACCGGAGGATGGGAGTTAATGACATATCTTTGCAGGAGGACGACGGCTTCCATGGAGGACGGGAGTTAGCTTGAGAGAGAATTGAGAGAGAGAGAGGAAAAGGATCGAGTGAAATGGTGGCCACAAATGAGAGAATGAGACATTAGGGTTTTTATCACTTGATGTATATGTAGGGTATTTTTGTACTATGAGTTGTTTAGTTGGGGGGAGGGGTTGTTAGTGAACAGTGTATTCGGTCGGCTTCGGGCTGGGCGGGCGGTGGGAGTTGTAAATCCGACCTTTTTTCTCTTTCTTGTTGGGCGGGTGGGTCAGGTGAAAAATAAAAAAATAGAGAGTGAAATCCGACCAACCCGAGGGCGGATCGGCCAGGCCGGGTGGATGGGTCGATTAGGCGGGTAATTATTTCACCCCTAATATGTATATATGGAGAAAAAACATATCGAAGCTTCGGATCTACGAAGCTGCGGTCTAAAGGATCTGAGTATGGATCTAAAAAATTTGTGCTCAAATCAATCAATCATTTTCGATGAAGATGATGGAACTCGGATCTTATTCGTCGCGGTGGTGGTTTGGCGTGGTTGTGATTCGTCGTTGTGGTGGTGCAACGTGCTTGGTTGGGGTTCGCTGGCAGGGTTGACGGTGGGCGGCGGAGGGGTGGTTGGGGGAAGAAGAAATGACGAAGATGAAGATGGTGGAGGGTTGGAAAAATATTACACTATTAGCCCCTATATTTTGAAGGGAAATTTTATGAGAGGTCCCAAAATTCCAAAAATAACTTTCTAAGGATCATCTCATGTGTAAAAAAATCAGTCATAGGATTCCATAAAGTGGTGTATTTATGGGACGAAACTTTTGAAAGAATTTTCTTATTTTGAATTAGTTTTAAAAAAGTAAAAAATAAAAAAATATATTTTGTTAAGGGCATTGTTGTCTTTTGACAAGAAAAAATTGGTCAAAGAGGTTGACCGGTATTTGCAAAATGACAGGGGAGGTATCTGGTTCATGGCAAAAAGACAAGAGAGGTAAGCGGTATAAACTTTTTTTTTTTAATATTATTTTTAAATTTAATTTTAGTAAATTTGATGTTTTAGTGTTATTACTAATTTAATATGCATATATTATTTGTATAATATCCGTCCATAATTTGCGTATATTATATTGTCTATTTATATTATTTTTTAAATTTAATTTTTATAAATTTAATGTTTTAGTATTATTGATAAATTTAATGTCCATACATTAGTTCCATGAATTTATATAGAAAAAAATATATTATCTCTTCTCAATTATACACAAAAGTATATATTCTTCTTTATTAGATATAAGTGATATAAAGTTAAATATAAATACAAATTATATATTTATATTAAATCTAAATATTTGTATAGAGGGTTTATTTCAGTCATGTTTTATTATATAGATGTAAATCTAATGTCCATAATTTTTGTATATTATATTTTCTCTTTTATTTTATTTTTTTAATTTAATTATTGTAAATTTAAAGTTTTTGTATTATTAAATTTGATGTCCATATATTATTTTTATAATTTTCGTTAATTTAATGTTCATAGTTTTCATATATTTTATTTTATTTTTTATATTATTTTTTAATTTGATCTTCATAAATTTAATTTTTAAGTATTATTAAAAAATTTATTGTGCATATATTATTTGTGTAATTTTTATAAATTTAATGTCTATAATTTCTTTATATTATATTTTTCTTTTATATTATTTCTTTAATTTAATTTTCGTAAATTTAATATTTATTATTACTAAATTAATATCTTATATATTGTTTCTAATTTTTTCTTAAATTTTATGTCCATAATTTTCGTATATTATATTTTCTCTTTTATATTATTTCTTTAATCTAATTCTATGAATTTAATGTTTAACTATTATTACTAAATTTAATATCCATATTTCGTATATAATATATGCACATTGAATTTAATAATAATACCGAAACATTAAATTTACTAAAATTAAATTAAAAAATAATATAAAAGAGAAAATATAATATATAAAAATCTCAGACCGAAAATTATAAAAATAATTTAAGGATATTAAATTTAGTAATAATACTGAAATTTTAGATTATATAAATTAAACTAAATAAATAATATAAAATATAATATACAGAAATTATGAACACTAAATTTATAAAAATTATAAAAATAATATATTAAAATTAAATTTATTAATCGTACTGAAATATTATATTTATAAAATTTAAACAAAATAAATAATATAAAAGAGAAAATATAATAACAAAAATTATAGAAATAATATATAAATATTAAATAAAGGAATAATATAAAAACATTAAATATATAAAAACTAAATTCAAAGAATAATATAAAATAGGAAATATAATCTACGAAAATTATGAACATCTATATGATATCACAGGATGAACATAAACTCTTTAAATAAATCTCAATCATTCTTTGTTTTCAGCGACGAAGAGCGACTTAGATTGAACCACAAAATTAATATAAGTATAAAAAATATATTCATGTTTAATCTTATACATCTTATACCTAATTGAAAACTGAGAATATATCTTTTTGTATGGTTGAGAAGAGAAAATATATTTTTTCTATATATATAAATCTAAAAAAGATGATATATGAACATTAAAATTTACTAATATCGATATAATAAAACAAGACGGACATGAATTCTCTAGATAAATCTTAACCGTTCTTTATCTCCAGAGATAAAGAACGGTCCAAATTGAACAAAAAAATTAACATAAATATAAAAAGTACATTTATGTGTACCATTATATATTTTTTATCTAATTGAAGAGAGATAATATATATTTTTGTATATTGAGAAGAGAGTATAACTAATTTTCTAAACTTTTGCATATGTTGAATTGCAATTGCATTTTGTGTGGTTCCAACTGTTACCTTAGTATTTCTTTCAAGGTTATCTGATTTTTTAAGATGACAAATATCATTTACGGTTCATTAAGTATGTACATGTAATTAACGACATTAGGTTGATATATAAATTTTAACTCTAGTTTTGTCTTATTTGGGTAGTATTTGTAACAACTTTTGGATATGGGCTCTTTTTTTTTTTTTAATTATTATTATTATTAGATGTGCTTATTACCTATGATTAAAAAAAATATTCAATGGTTCATTTAATGCATGTATTTTATTAATGTATCATCATTAATTAATCAAGGATTTCTAAATGCGATTTTGTTTTGTTTTTTGTTTTTTTTTATTTATTTATTTTGTCTTTATATTATTGGTGTACTATTGGTTATGTTTTTTCTAGATTGGTAGTTCTTAGATTTGTGTACCCATTTTTTTGTTATGGCCAAATTTAATATTTCATTTGAGATTTTTCTATTTCAGAAATCGGCTCATGTTTATGTTTTTGCTACTTCTCATGTCTAGAACCGGAGGAGATGATTATCACTCTCAGCAAAAATCACATTTTTGACGTATACCTATTTTTCGGTGTATATCCATTAATGATTTAGTAATTCTCTAAAATTATTGTTTTAGATTTTCGATTATAAATCTCTGAGCTATTAAAAGTTGTGTAATTTTAATTCTATTATTTTTTAAATTAATTATTCTTTTCATTTCATGTTTGGGTTGTACTTTTAGTTCTGATGGGATAAAACAACTTATTCGAAAAATTAATCGAATAAAAACATGCAACGGAAATTAAGTTTATCCCGTTCTTGTGTGAACCTAATAAGAATTAAATTAGAGAGATATTTAAATCAACACACCACGATCACAATCACATGAGACCACTAATTTTTAACGTGGAAAACTTCCCCAAGGTGAGGAGTAAAAACCACGGAACCGAAGTCCACCAAAAATCTCCACTATTACAAAATAATGGAAACACAATCCTCTCCACATTAGCGAACTTGTTGGACTTGCTTTTACCTTGATATCTATTCTTTGGACCTCTGCTCTTGCTCCTCTCCCTATTTTCTGTAACCAAAATGTCTGACTTTGAAGATTTCTTCTCATCTCTTCGTTCAAGATACTTGTAAGACCCGAAATTCTGCGAACGCATAATCATTAGTTGCATTTTAGAATATTTAGAAAATAACGGGGTAAAATGTGTCATTTCTAATTTAATTTAAAATTTTAGGGATCAATTAGCAATTTAAAAAAAATATCAATTTTTTATTTGGGTTTAAATAAAAATTTAAAGATAATTTAGGAGGAGATTTATGTAATTAAAACTAAAATAATAATAAAAATAATATATATATACATAAAAGGGTGGTAAGATCAAATGAAAAAAAACAAAAAAAAAGAACAAGATAAAAACGTGGCAATCAAAAGATCAAAGTAAGACCACTTCCTCCATGCACATATATATATATATATATATACATGTTATACTATACATCTCAAAAGCTCAAAGAAAGAAAACAAAGAGGAAAGAGAGAGTGCTCGGTCGGCGGGGTTGGGGATCGTCCGGCGGTGGGCGTTCCTCCAATGAGAGTAGGTGTGGTGTGGGTGTTTGGTGTGTGAGTGTCAACGACTTCGTGAGTGCGTGTCATGTTAGGCATGTGTGCGTGGTGTGTGGGTGATCACCGGTGAGGGTGTTGTGAGTTTGGTCCGACGGTGGTTGTTCAGTGTGGTGTTGTCCTCCAGTGTGTGTGTGTTGTTTGGGTGTGCTGCTGTTCAGTCGCTACTGGATGTGTGTGTGTATTCTGTTCGTCAATTGTGTATGTGTGTATGTGTGCTTAGCTTTTGCCGACTGTGTATGTGTGTGTATGTGTGTGCGCGTATGGGTGTCCAGTCGATCAGCTTGAGCAAGTGCGTGTGTGTGGATGTGAGTTGATCGTTGAGGGTGGTCAGACGGTGAGCGTGGTGAGAGTGGCGTCGAGCTGAAACCAAAACAGAAACAGGAGAGAGAGAGAGAGACGGCTTAAACCAGAAACCCAGAGGATTAGTCTAGCAGGTGGTTTGATTAACTCATCAGGAGTGCAAATTTTACGGGTGGTACTCCTACCATTGGCGATAATAAATGGCCTTGGCACTGTTAGACACTGTAGATGGCACAGTTGTACAGGTTACGGTACCGTCGTAACTCCCGATCGTAAAGTAAAAACGATCCTATGACTAGTAGGAGAGGAGGTGTGGTGTATTTTATTATACGTTAAAATATTTTGTCTGGTTGATTTAAAACATTTGGATTGATTGGTTTAAAATATTTGGATTGATTGGTTTAAAACATTTGGATTGGTTGGTTTTAAAATATTTGGATTGGTGGATTTAAAATATTTCAATTGGCAGATTTAAAATGCTTGGGTGTGGTTGATTTAAAATATTTGGAGGAGTTGACTTAAAATATTTGAATTGGGGGGTAATTATATTTATTCATTTCATTAGTGGTAGTGGAACTGGATTTTCAATATAGTATGCGGTTATATTATTATATTTTGAAACGTGGTGTTTAACACTTTTGTTTGTTTTAAATATATTAGTTCGTTACATTGGTGACAGTGGGACTGGATTTTCAACCTGGTATGTAATTATAAAATATTATATTTTGAAAGTTGGTATTTAACAATTGTACTTGATCCATTAAATGTTTTTATTATGAAGACAGTACATTAATAAAAATATTTTATTTCAGGTATCGTGACTAAGACTTGGTCCACTACTGGCACTAGGTAGAGTCCGAAAATAGTGTCATTTGGAAGTGGGCCGGTAAGAGGCGAACTGTGGAAGGTATTATTTTTGGAAAAAAAATATATTGATAGCGGTGTGCGTGCGTTTGAATATGTGTATATATGTATGTATGTATTTGGTTGATTGGTCAGGTAGTATCACGTCGACGTCACGCCCGGCCCCGGTTGACAGGTGCCCAGGGTGGGATGTGACAATACTGTTCTCAGCAAATTTCATATTGATTATGCCGTCAGGAGTTGAATTACAAATCGATGTTCTGAACGTTTCCCAAGAGCTCGACAAAGTACCAAGCAACCATAACTCACGAATCTCTTCGTCGAACTTGATGCCCATTCCATCCAGTTGATTAATTAATCCCTGAAATGTGTTCAAGTGATTTGTCAGTGGAGTTTCGTCTTGGTATCTCAGACTCATCAATTTATGCATCAAATACATTTTATTGTTTCTCGTCTTCCTGGCATACAACTCCTCAAGTTTTGTCCAAAGTGTATGGGCATGTTTCTCCCCATTGATGTAGTTCAAAACATTATCATCCACCCATTGTCTAATATATCCACATACTTTCCAATGTAGCAAGTTCTACTCTTCATCAGATTTATTTTCAAGCTTTTCAGTGGCAAACACTAGTAAATGAAGTTCATTCACATAAAGAAGATATTCCATTTTTCTTCTCCAAGTGTGATAATTAGAACCATTCAAAGTAATCAGTCTCCTTAAATTTGCTTCCATTGTTCAATACAAGATATTTGATAAAAATCAACCTTACTCTAGATACCAATTTGATGGGAAAAAACAACTTATTCGAAAAATTAATCGAATAAAAATACGCAACGGAAATTAAGTTTATCCCGTTCTTGTGTGAACCTAATAAGAATTAAATTAGAGGGATATTTAAATCAACACACCACAATCACAATCATACGAGACAACCAATTTTTAACGTGGAAAACCTCCCCAAGGCGACGAGTAAAAACCATGGGACCGAAGTCTACAAAAAATTCTCATTATCACAAAATAATGGGAACACAATCCTCTTTAATTATAACTAGAGGTACACAACCACAATTACTTCAAGATCAAAAATAATCTTGGCAATGGAACAAGATACACAAGCAAAATGGAGAGACTCACCAAAACGCAGGTTTAAATACAACCCAAAACAGTAGCTTCCAGCCTCGGAATCCGATCTCTACCGTTCAGATTAAAGAGAATTGAGTTGAGAACTTGTTTCCCAAATTTCAGCCCGATCGGACGGTGGATCATCGTTTAGTCGGCGTTTGATCGGAACAGTGCACAAGGAGTTTTGGTGGCTATCTCATCTCTCTCTCTCACTGTTGCGGCTGCATTTTTGTTCCCACTTTTCACTGCTTGAAAAATCTGAACACAATGGGGTTTGAAAATAACTCAAACATGAAAAGTCCATTTTGCCCTTGTAATTTTCATGGGCCAAAAACAAGAATATTGGGTGTCTCCACATTGAGGAAATTAAATCAAGCCCAACAAGTCCATGCCTTCAGGCATTATTAGTAATTAGTCGTAGTATATATATAAAATAGATAAATCATACCTTAGATGCATGGATGAGTGTAGTTTGACTTACAAGTGAAGTTAGTAGTAGTCTAGTAGGAACATTTAATTAGTGGGGATATTTGAATATGCTTGGATATTTTAAAGGAAAAAAAAATTATATTTTAGTATTTTAGTGATATTTTTTAATTTATATAAAAAATTATAGGTCAGACTTGGTCATGGTGTTTTTAACAACAAAAGGGCTTACTCAAACACTGAAGAATCTTATATTTCTCAGGTAAACTGGCCTGACCCAGTCTCGTCTGCCCACGAACAACCTTTATATGTGATACAACCCACTAACTTTCATGTGTTGTCATGCCTAAAACGATTGTTAATATTTAATTAGCTTGCCACGACTAAACATCTTGTCTGATTAGAGTGTAAGTGAAACTCAGAGTTACAGCATGATAAATTACAATGAAAATGAAATAAGTGCAGAAATTTTTTAAATGATGAATTATAAATGTTAAATTTATTAAATATTTACTTTTTGAATATTTATAATTCAAAAGAAATAATTTTGTACAATTTTGTTCCTAAAATAATTCTTATGACTTTTTCACCTAAAATATTCTCTCTCTATTTTTCTTAATTTATTATTTTCTTTATTTGTAATTAATTGTATATAAGTTATTTTGCAAGATTGTATAATATTGATGTTTAATGGTAGTTGTGGTAGATAAATATTTGATAGTTTTCAATGAGAAGTGTTAAAAAAATGAGTTACACATTACTTAAACTTTTGAATAATTTTTAATTGATATTTATTTATTTTAAGTGGTGTTTTAGAGTTTAGGAACTTTTAAAACTTGAACCTTCCATTTTACCGTTGCGTCTAGGGTTTTCCTGGTTCTCAGTCAATCTCTAATGTCCGATGAACTCTCTTGAGAGAGTTGATCCTCCAAAAGAATCCTCCATTCAAGAGGAGGATAGCTTAGCTAGAAGTACGAAAAAGGTAATACATGATTCTCCTTCTTTTTCCAACTTAGTTATGGAAATCAAAACACATCTGATTGATTTCATTTCTACGAAAGGAAAAATTCAATCGCTACTCTAGATAAGATGAAATCAGTAAGTTCGAACTCTCTGACAAATCCTACTGAGTCGATTTCGTCAAAAATGATTCATAAAGAAAGCACTAAATCTTTCAAAGATGCTCTAAATGGTGATAAAGGCTCAGCAAAGCACAAGAATGAAAAAGTCTATTTCGATGAGGAAGATGATTAAGTGATTAAACCCTTTAATTACACTCAAGGTGCTTTGAATGAGGGTAATTGCTTGCTTGCTCCCAGATTCAGAGTTCCTCCTCAATTTTCAGGTAAGATTAGGGAGAAATGGCAGAACTTTCTCATAATTCATCTTCTCAGTAGAAGTATTGGCTATAAAACCCTTCTACAAAGGGTGACGGCTCTATGGAAATGCCAAGGTGAGTTTCATCTTATTGATTTAAGCTCTGGTTTTTTTTTTTTTTTTTTTTTTTTTTTTTTTTTTTTTTTTTTTTTTTTCTGGTTAAATTTACTAGAATATCTGATGCGCTTCATGTCCTCATAGGGGGTTGATCATTATTTGACTGTGAGGAAGTGAGAACCTAATTTTCATCCTGATGAGGCTAGAGATTCTAGAACATCAGTTTGAATTAGATTGCCAAAACTCCTTGTTGAATACTATGAATCCTCTATTTTGTATTCTCTTGCTAAACCCATCAGAAATCCTATTAAACTAGATGGTAACATTGCTGAATCAGTTCGTGGGATTTTTGTTAGGGTTTGCATTGAAATTGATTTAGATCAACCTTTAACTACTAAGTTTGAAGTGGCTAATGTTGGCCTAGTGAACTACCCAAGAGGGGGGGGGGGGGGGGGAGGGGAATTGGGTAGTTATAAAAATTTAAACAAATTTCTTATCTTTCAACACTTTAATAATCAAATAATTAATTTATCTTAAATCAATTATTATTTGTATAACGCAGTGGATAAGCGTTCAAATATAGGTGTACATCCAAATACCAAAATATATATAAAGTAAATCAATGCAACACACAAGGATATATCTTGGTTCACCAAACTACTCTTGGCTAATCCAATTCTCTGAGTTCCACGAAGATTCGCACCCACTAAAACCTAGATTCCTTTAAAAGTAGGAACTAAACCCTCACAATAATTCTTTTCACAGACTCATAATCAACTTTTACAATTCTTTTTTCATGGGCTAACGAAGAACCCTATCTTTTTTCGGGCTTAAGACTAACCTAATTCTGTTATAGGAAAAATCACAACCTAATTTTTTTACCAGACTAAGAATTAAACCTCATAATCACTCCACATATTATTTTCACCAATAAGGATGGAACCGTTACAATTCACTCACAAGTAATTCTAATCAGGAATAATCAAGCCTATTTTTTTTCAAGGGAAAAGAATAACCTAACATTTTTATCCACTAGGTAAAGATCAAATCTCAATCTTTTTCCCAAAAAAAATTGAAACCCAAATACCTTAACTAGATAACCCCAATAGTATCTAATCTGTACAAATTCACCAATTACAAGAAATCAATAAATTGTTTTCCACTCGGAGCTTCTACCATCTTAAATTAATTAAACTCAATTAATGTCTTGAAATTACTAGTGATAGAAATTAAGTGAGGAATTCAATATCTAATTATAATATGTTTGAGTAGCACATAATTTAAGCACACAATTAGATAATCATAGAAATTGTTTTAAAAAGATTTTTTGTGCTCTTTAAAATTCAAAAACGATTTTACTACGATCTTTAAACCAAGCAAGTAATGATATTATAAATTCACAATAAAGGATAAATAGCTTGGAAAGATCTCACCAAGATAACACCGAAAGATTGAAATCAGAATAACAATACAACACAGATCGGTGATGCTAAAATAATCAGCGCTTTAACTCAAGAACTTTGCACACAATAATCTCACAATTGATCTCTCGAATATATCTCACAATAAAAACTCTTAGAAAGCTCAAGATTTAAAAGTTCTTGATTAATGTGATATATTTTAATCAAAATTTGTTGGTCTATTTAAAGCAATTTGAAACAAGCTCTCAAATGACTAGTTTCCTCAAGATAAGCCTCTAAAAGGCACCTATAGACCCTATATATCATTACCATTCATTCCTGGTATATTTCACTCAAATATGACTTTTAAAACATTCAATTTAGTCCCCAAATTATCTCTCAATCTCAAATCATATAGATAAGAAGTATTAAAAGATGCAAATTGAGAAACAGTTTAATTTTATGTATCATATCTATAGGGATATTAAAATAAGTGTATCATATCTTTAATATATCCAAATCCCTAAAATATCTCACTTAGATATCCCAAAAATGGCTAGCTAACGGCTAGCTTTGAATAAATCCTTGAAATCCTAACCAAACTGTTGGTTGACCAATCATAGGTCATCAGTTCGTATATTGAAGATGATTTGAAAGAGGACAAGTCTCAAGAATTGTTCGTAGATGATAAATCAGAAGATGATTTTGAGTACTCACCTCCTGATATCCATGTTTTGATGCCACCCCCGATCTAAGACGATCACATCTACGATGATCCAATGTGGCTCACTTGTCCTCCACCGCTTTCAGCACCATTCATTCCGTCCAACCAAGCACATGAGTCGACAACGAGTCATGTTGAGAGTACGGGCCAATTATTGCCAAATCTCGCTAATCTTGAGGGCGTTTTGAACTAAGACCCGTATGTTGTGTTGTATAACACATACTACGGGCGGAAATCGCTCTTTGACGAGCCCTTATCTATGTCAGACCGAGGACATTAAACCAAATGCTTCTTGGGAGACAACCTAAGGTTTCAAATAAATTAATCTATTACCACCGACTTCATTCAGAGGCGAGATTGTCTTGCCTCCCAGGTATGTGTTCTAAACCCCCTTTGTCGTCATGCTTTATTTCTATTGTTGAGATCGATGTTGGGTCATTATAGACACTACCCATTTTAAGTTTGGGGATGATGTGTAGTATGCTAGTATGTTCTCTTATTGTTAGTTAAGTAGTTTTAGTTTAAATGTTTTATTGTTTAATTGTATGCATATTTGTTTATTATTAGTTAGTATGCTTATGTTTGTAGTTGTTATTGTTGTGTGCTGAGTTTTATAGTTTATTTGGGTCATTTCCTGATGATGAATCTATCCTCTAGTTGTTTATCGAGGTCGGCCGTAATACCCATTTATGTGTGTTCTGTGTGCTTGACATCTCGTTGTGGTAAAAGTTATTGTGGATCCTAACTTGCACGAGCACGTAAACTCAATGTACTAGCTATCCAATTGATTTGACTCTGATTATCTATTAGCCAAGTTCAGGACAATAGGAATTCTAGAACCTGATTTGGGGGAAACTCGAGGCGAAATCTTAGGCAAGGTAGTTCAAGAGGCATGATTTAGGCATTCATTTTGATCGCTTGAGCCTTTGAAGCCTACCATGCTATATGTTTTATCCCTCGTTACCCTATCGAAGCCTATTAGCCGTTTCAATTCTAAACACGTAACAAATGCCCTGGCCAATTAAAGTTTTTCCAAACCATTATCGCTAAACCTAAGACACAATTTGAGTGAAATCAAGTTAGCATTTGTTATGCTACTTGAAGTGAGCGGTTGGGTTTTGGGCGAACTATTGATTAATTCGGTATTCAAGTACTCACTTGTTATTTTTCTATCGTATTTCCACACCCGTCAAATTGTACAAATCAAATAAGTTTGGGGGTGTGTTTCATAATGTTAAAAAAAATGTGTATATATGGTTTTATTTTTGTTTTTTTAGACAAGTGAGTACTACGTTTCGAAGTGTTAGTTCAGAGTTGTTTTTGAATTGGTCTTTGGGGTTACGAGAATGATTGAGCCAAGCGTTGTGCCTCGGATATCGTTAAATGAATAACGTTAACCTATTTTATATTCCTGATATACCTTTGGCCATTTGACAAAAATCGAACCAAGTCCAATTGATCTTTTTGAATTTCCAAGACTACATTAGTGGAGAGTGGAACACAATCAGGCATATGGATATTCCATACCTTTATGGTTTAAGTCATGAACTTTGTTGGTGGATAATCCAATTCGATCTTTGGATGGTTGTATTATTGAGTTTTCAAACACATGATCTAAAATGGCATTTACCATTTTTGAATGTTGAAATTCTAGAATACTACATGGTGCGTTTTATTCCTGAACTCGATATGATTGGGGGTCGTTGAGGGAGAACGTTTTTGGTCGGATAGTTGAATTCAAAACTCGCACGTCGTTATGTTTAGTTTGTCTGTGTTTTTCATTTTTAATATTTGTGTTCATTAATTAGTTGTATTTGTTTATTTTAGTATGAGTGTTTTACTCAAGAACTAGCAAAATTCTAAATTTGAGGGTATTTGATAAGTGAAATTTATCTATATATTTTCAAATTGATTTTGGTAGTTTTTGAGTGTTCTTGTTATGTTTTAATATGTTTTAATTAGATTTTATATAAATCAGGTGTTTGGGACGAACATGGATGAAAACGGTTGAAAATCGAGCAAATCGGTGGGACGTCGGTGGAGAAACGATTGATAAGTGAGCAAAAAGGCTAAGTTTAGAAATTGCAACTCCATCACTGCAGCAGTACAAACCACCTCTGCAACGATCAATCAAACAGAAACATTTTGCCCAACCACCGCTACGGCGATGGCTTTCACTGCTGCAGCGGTCAACTGGCAGAAACCTATTGACTTCTCACCACTGTAACGGTGCTTCCCACTACTGCAACGGTCCAATACTAGGTGACTTAGATATTTTGAGATATTTTCTTAAATATTTTGGATCCCTTAATATCCCCTTCTTCCCCAACACAATAGACACGTTTTTTGGGAGTGTCTTGAGAGCTCCAAGACATACCAACCAAGGAGGATCATCTATTTGAAGAGGAGAAAACAAGATTGGAGCGGACTTAGCGCACGTGGAATCACTCGTTCTTCAGATTTGGCTATTCTCTCTTATTTTTTCTCTCTTTTATTTTTAGCTTTGGTTGGTAGTTTTGATCATGTGTAGCTTATTTGTTGTTGAATATTTGATTATGGTCATGTATAGCTAAACATATATTATATAGGGTTTGTTGTACTTCATGAAAACGTTTTAAATAAATTGATATTTTGTTAACGGTTGTTTATCTTTATCTGATTGTGTTTAGCGTTTTATAACTTCCATTATATGTTTGTTATGATATATTGGCTGGTTTGAGAATATAGGGTTTGACACTCGAGAGAGGTAACTCCGGATTCGGACTACGGTTTAAACATAATGCGGCGATCTAATGACTCGGGAGAGTATTAAACAGTGTGCAATCCGTGAGGTCGGGGCAAGACTTATGTGATCAGTGTCGTTTAGACGCTAGATGGGGACATCGATGTTGACGTGAAGTCGCATATTCATTCATTTTGCACTCGGGAGAGGTAGTGAGTGAGTTTTTGATACCTAGATTGTCGGATAGATTTGAATACCGTTAATGTAAACAAGACTAAAACGATCACGTTTAAATGAACGAAGTTAATCCTTAGATAATATATTCCCATAAACGTCAATATTAGTATTATAGTTTAATTAGTTAATTAGTTTAGTTTTATTATTAATATAAAAAATCCTAAAATTGAATCATCTAGATAAAATTTAGTTATGACAATCGCGGTACTTAACGACAATTTAATTCAATTCATGTGGATACGACAACCCTTACACTTCCCACTATTTTAAAACTTGACCCGTACACTTGCGGTAAAAGTAGCGACATAATATTCCACTACCAATAATGAACAAGTCATGTATTGATATAACATATTTCACATAATTTTTAAACATGGCTTTTAGTAGATCTCATATACCATAGCATAAAAATATCACATATAAATATGTAAACTTATTTGATTATTATGCAATAATTCTAAGATAACTTGAGAATATGTAAAGCAACACAGGTCTTAGAAATTTTTTACCAACATATTTAAATTTATTTTCTTACTCATGGCATCCTCTCTAGAAATCACATGACTTCCATCTTTAGGTGTCAAAGACGTAAATTTTACTTTATTCTTTGTCACGTGTTGAGAACAATCACTTTTTAGGAACAATTTGTCATTGCAAATAGATATTTATTTGATAACTTGCAAGAAGCACACCCAATCTACGTGGGTCCGATCTTGTTAGTCGGGATAATTTTAGTTCCTTTAGGAACCCAAACTTGTATGCAGTTAGATACTTTAGAAAAACATCTACGAATAGTATGCTGACAACATTACATTTAAAACATCTTACAAGATCCCTAGTTTCAGAAAAGAATTTATGAAAACGTTTTTTATTAAGGTTTTTCTGAAACCCAAAATCGATTTTATCAAAGATACCTCGTGAACTTCCCAAAAGCATTTTCAAATTATTCTTACCATCAGTGAATTTGAGAACTATTGAATGTAAATCCGTCATCTTGGATTTTAATTCAATGTTTTCAGATTCATAACCCATCACTTGCTTGTTTAATGTGTTAATTGTATTTGGAAGGGTATTAATTTTTTAACACTGATTTTTATAATCATGAGTTAGTTCTTGATAAACGTCTAAATAAATTATCGAAATCTAAAGGACAAGAACTAAAACATTTAGGTATCTTAACTCCAGTGGCCATCAAAGTAAGCATAGATAAATCATCACTGCAATTTTTCCGAGCTACTCAACTCCAAGTCATCCCAGGTGAGTTTCGTTGACTTCTTCGTACTCTTCTTCACCTTCTTCTTTTCTTTTATCTTCTTCTCTTTTTCCTTGTCTTTCTTTGGTTCAGGACAATCGGTTTGAAAATGTCCAGTCTTGTGACAGTTGTAACATTCCACGTTTGTTATGTTGAAATTCTTCTTTCTTTGGAATATTCGTCCAGTCATTCTTTTGAAATTCTTTGTAAGAAGTGCCACATCTTTTGCTTGCTTACTGTCAAGACTCACATTATCACTAACATTCTCTTCCTTATTTTTCTGAACCTTCAATGCCAATGATTTATTTTTGATATTCCCCGTATCATCCTCATATCCTCGAATTGCCGACTCATGCGTCATTAGGTTGCCGATGAGGTCATTAATTTCATACTTTGCAAGATCTTTTGTTTCCTCAATTGCAGTAATTCAAATAGTTGCAAATATTGTTGAATCTTGTGTACATCTCTTGAATTGATTCTGCCTAACCCATTATAAATACTTTAAATTGACGAATTAGGGCATTGATTTTTTACAGTTTCACTTAGCTAGTCCCTTCGTGGGTGACTTACAAGTTATCCCACATTTTTTTTGATGATGCACAGCTTGAGACCTTGGAATATTCGTTAGCATCTAAAGAGCAAAACAAAATGTTAATACCTTGAGAATTAATAGAAAGCTTTTATTTGTCAGAGGTGGTCAACTACTCTTTCTTCTTTACAACTCCGTTTTCCGTAGGGACAAACAAACCATCCTCAATCGCTAGCCACACATAATAATTTGTAGCTTGAAGAAATGCAATCATTCTGTCATTCCAAAATGCATAATTTTCACCTGCAAGTAAAGGTGGTCGATGCATAAACTGTTTTTCACCTTGTGTGCCTATCGTATGTGATACTATTCATACATATGATACTATTCACAAGCACGGTATGCGGTACAATTCATAATATACTATACAAATCCAATAAAAATCCTAGTGTAGTTCCTTTTTCATAATTCCTGTAATAAATACTGTGGAGGGGTGAGCCAATACTCAGTAGAATTTTAACCCCTTTTATATAGGTATCCAATTAATTCACAAAAAATACGTAGGCATATATTTCACATAATTGTCACATAGTACATAATCATGATTATTCCATGCAAACCAGAAATTATAACAGTGATGGAATAAACCACATAATACCTGAAGGGATTAAATACATATATTAAAAGAGTTAGAAATTCTACTTGAAATCCATAGTGAATAATTAGCTGAGAAATTATTTTTCTTTTCTCATTCTTCATTTTTGCTCTGATCTTCCTTATGCTCTGCCAAACTCCTCTTCTATTTCTTTGTTTCTTCACACATCTCCCAACACACAAACAAACGTGTGTCTATATATTAGGTAGTGGGATCTTTCGCTTATTCCCCTACTCATTTTCTCTTGTTCTTCTTCGTCTCCCCCTAATCTATATATACATATATTAAAGTAAACACAAAATCTACTAAAGTAAACACAATATCTATTAAACTAAACACAACATTTGAGCACAAAACTCCAATCACTACTCTACCTCATTGCTTACGTTCATCTCAATTTGCTAAATCACATTACTAAGGGTTTTGACACTTTAGGCGTGTGCGTGCATGTGTGTGTGTGTGTGTGTGTGTATGTTTATATAATAGTGGAATCTACATTTTCTTCCAACCTTATCTTCATTTTTTTTCATTATGCAAAACACTCAAATGTCATGACAAATGACTGCAATTTACTTATCTTATATATATATATATATATATATATATATATATATATATATAAAGATATTTCTCTTGATTCAATGGGTGCAAGACACTCCAAAATGTTGTGCTCACACCTATCAAACCTGACATTTTTCAAGAAAATTACACTAACATCCTATAATTTATATAATATTATTATTAGATCTAAAAATTACACTCATAATTCCAAAGTTATTAAATATATATTTATACTATAAATTTTCATAATATACAAAATGACCCCCAAAAATATTTAATTTCTTTTTCTTCATTTTTCTTTTCTTTCTTTTTTCACTCTTTCACACACTCAAATACACATTTTCACCTCCACAAAAAGACAAACCTAATTACATTTATTGCCCCCATCTTATATCATTTTATTATTTTTTTTTCTTTTCAATATAAAACACACATCTCTTTACATCTCCACTATTAAATAAAATACAATTAAACTTTTTACTCCATATATTATATCATATATTTCAATCTATTGTCAATTGTGTATATCTATCTATCTATCTAACTAAATATATGTATATATTATCTTATCCTTTTCAATTCACCAAAAGAGATATGGATTTGATAATTACACAAGTAACCCTTGAATAATTAATTACACCTATAACCCCAATAAAATTACACTTGTAGCTTAAAATATTATGAATATTTATTCCACCCCAGAATTTTCATAATATATGAAAATATCCCAAAATATTTAAAATAATATTTTTAAATATATAAATTTTCGGGGTATTACATTCGGGCCAAAAATACTAAGAGATGACCCATTCCAAAAACAAAAACCCACTATGAAAAATTATGCTAGACATGGGGATTCTAATTCTAATTCTAATTCTAATTCTAAATTCATCCCTAATACAACTGTTCCTAATTCTAGTCTGGGAAAGAATATTTCCCCTGTTTTTTTGAGATATGCTCCCACTTTGTCTACTGCTTTGAAAGATTTCCCCACGCGGGTTGTTGCTTTGGATACCACTCCAATGGCCTCTACTGCCTCGGGAACTATTCCCACGCCTAATTTTTTTCCGGATAATGCGTACTTATTTTTGTTCAACGGAAATATGGATGTTGATGGTATTTCATCCTTAAAAATTTTCCTTTTCTCTCTCATTTCTCATATTTTGCCTTCCCCTTCTGATCTATCTTACTCTCTTTCTACCCAGGCATCTACTCCACCTCCAGTTCAGGTTATTATTTTGGATTATGGTAACACAAAAATCTCTGATCTTTGAAAATCTTCTCAAAATAATTTGGTTGTTGAATGATGCCTAACTGGCAGTTAGTGTGTTAAAGATAAAACCACTCCCACCCCAAGTCTTGGAGGTGTTTATGGAACCATTACAAGCATGGAAGTCGAGTCTCCGGAGGTGCAACTTTCTCCTAAGAATGCATGACATGGATCTGACCCTAACCCTTTTAAATCTTAGTACCATGAAAATCATTTCTTGGAATTGTAGAGGTGTAGGTAACCCTGATTTCAAATAAACTTTTAAAGATATTTTTATGTTTCATAAACCTGATATTTTTATCTTACTGGAAACTAAAGTCGATTTAAATTATATGAGAATTTTTTTAATAGCCTGGGTTATACTGTTTCGAGTCATATTGACCCTTGTGGTAGAGCTGAAGGTATTTGGATTCTTTGGATGAATGATAAAGTTAGTCTAAATACTATATCCATTAAACAACAAGCTATCCATGCTATGGTTAGCTGTGTTAATCATGACGATTAACTTTTGTCTGTTGTGTATGCTAATCTTAATCACAGAATGAGACAGGAACTTTGGAAAGATATGAAAGAGATTTCTTATCAAAACTCACCCTCGTGGTTGGTGATTGGCGATCTAAATGATATTGCCTCCCAAAGCAAGAAAATTACCTCATGTACGTCTTCTGATATTGCCCACATTAACTGCTTTAACCGTAACCTAAATCATTATGGTTTACTGGATTTAGGATCCAATGGACCTAAAATGACATGGACGGGTAAGGTTAGGAGTGGTATCATAATTGGTAAGAGACTGGACTGTGTGTTTGCTAATGATAAATTAAATGAGATCTATTTGAACTCGGATGTGGAAACTCTCCCTTGTATGTACTCTGACCACTCTCATTTACTCATTTATTGTTGTAGTTTCTCTCCTTCCTCATAATAGACCCTTTCGTTTTGAAGCCATGTGGTTAACCCATGATGGCTTAAAAAATCTTATGTTGGATTCTTTGGTTGATGATGATTTTGATTTGGATTTGAAACTAAAAAATTCCACTTCCATTCTCAGGGAGTGGAATTCTAAAACTTTGAAAATATTTTTAAAATTAAGAGACATCTTTTAAACAGACTTAAGGGTATCCAAAAATCGCAAGACAGACTTTTTACTCATAACCTTAATCGACTTGAACTTGATCTTCAAAGAGAATATAGAGATATCCTTGTTAAAGAAGAGATTTACTAGCATAAAAAATCTAGAGTTTAGTAGCTAAAGATGGTAATAAAAATAATAAATTTTCCAATGTATGACTCTCAATAAAAGAAGGAAAAAGAAAGTTACCATACTAAAAAAAGATAATGTTTTGATTAGTAATAAAGATAAGGTAAAAACCCATGTTAGAGATTTTTTTCAATTTTTTTTAGGTGATGGGACTGTTATGAATAATTTTACATCTAATTTTCCTTGCCTTAAAATTGAGAATTCCCATCATGAGAATCTTTGTTGCATGCCTATGGATTCTGAGATTTGGCACTCTTTAATGACTATGAAAGACTTAAAAACTTTAGGTGTGGATGGATTCCAACCCAATTTTTTTAAAAAAGAATTGGAGTATAGTGGGGTCCGGTGTTTGTACTTTTGTTAGAAATTATTTTATTAATGCTTCCATGCCTACTAATTCTAACAAAACTCTTATTGCCCTTATTCCGAAAATTGAGATGCCTAAAAATATTAGTCAATTTCCTCCTATAAGTCTTTGTAATACTACTTATAAATTGGTTATTAAACTGCTTATTACTAGACTTAGACTGATGTTAGATAAATTGATGGGTCCATTTCAAAGTAGCTTTGTGCTAGGTTGTATGACCACGAATAGCGTCATTATTACTCAAGAAATTATTCATTCTCTTAGAAAGTACAAGAGTAAAGATGGAGGTATCATTATTAAAATTGATTTGGAAAAGGTTTATGATAGAATTTGTTGAGACTTCCTTAGAGATACCCTTAGCCACTTTAATTTTCACATCCTTTGGATCAATTTGATTATGTCTTGTGTGTCCAACACTTCTCTTTCCATCTTGTGGAATTGAGATCTTCTTAAAGAATTTAAATCCTCCAGGGGTCTTAGACAAGGGGACTCTTTATCCCCTTATCTTTTACCATTTGTATGGACAGACTTTCTCACATGTTTATTGATAATTCTAATAGAGGTATTTGGAAGGGTCTGACGGTAGGGAGAAGTGGTCCAGTCATTTCTCATCTTTTCTTTGCGGATGATCTTATTCTTTTTGTTAAAGCTAATGATGCTTGAATTGCTAATATACTAAATGTTTTGAATTTCTTTGCTAATATCTCAGGGGATTTTTTTTTTTTTTTTTTCTAAATCTAAGCTTATTGTGGCCCCTTGCTTCCTCGTTGGAAAATGAGAGATATTAGTAATGTAATACCCCGAAAATTTATATTTTTGAAAAATATTATTTTATGTAAGTTTAATATTTTTTATGATAATTTTGTGAATTTGTAGTATAAATATATACTTGATAATTTTTGGAGTTAAATGTTAAATTTATATTTTTGAAAATATTATTTTATATAAGTTTAATATTTTTGGGTTATTTTTTATATTGTGATAATTTATAATAAATATTTAATAATTTTGGGGGAGATAAGTATAGTTATTGGATTTAAGATAAATTACTTTATAATTATAGGGTGTTAAATGTAATTTTTAAATTCTTAATAGCTAAGCAAATGAATTGTGGCCATAAAAAAAAATGGCGGCCATGATTTTTTTTTCATGTTGACACACACACACACACACACACGCACGTGGGGTGTGCATGTGAAATAGCTATAATGATAATAATAATAATATAATACTAATAAGAGGGATGATGATCACATGAGTCAATTTAGAGGCTTATATAAATTAAGTTGCGGTATTGTATTATGGAGAGGGGGGGGGGATCCTATATATATATATATATATACCCGTTAATATATTGAGAAAGATAATCCGACTTGGATTTTGATTTCGGATTTCAGGTAGAATTTCTAACTCTTTTAATATATGTATTTAATTTCTCTTCTATGAGATTTATGTTGTTGAATTATAAGTATTAATTTCCATGAAATAATTATGTTTATGTAAAAATTATGTGGAAATCACGCCTATGTGCTTTATTTGTTGTGTTAATTAGATACACGTATTAGAGGGGTTGAAATTTTACTGAGCGTTGACTCACGACTCTACAATTTTGATTGTAGGGTCGGTAAGAATAAAACGACGACAGTAATTTTAGTTGAAATTCTAATTCGTAATATTTGTATTTATTATTTACCGTTGTAAAATCAAATCAATTAATTCGATAAGTAGAGAATATTAGCTATCATGTGTTTATTCAAATAAATCATATATTTATTTGAATATAAATGTTGTTTAATCATCAAAAACTGTTTATTATAATAAAACTCCATAATAACTATGGATTATGGATATTATCTATCAAAACTATTATAGTACTGATGCTATTGGATTGGGAGTATCCATAGTTACACGTCTTAAAAATTTGTAATTTTATCATGAAATAGTTTGGGATTTTGATTCCAATAAATGAATCAAAATAGTTAATATTATCACCTGGTTTAGTTACATATGGATGAAAATTTTAACGGATGCTATTACTTTGTTGGATAAACTTTTTTCTAAAATTTCTTGGATTTATATGAGATGAAATATTGGATATTCGATTTTAGTATAAATTCTCCTAAGGGAGGAACCTAGTAGCGGCCCTGCGAGTTTGGGTCATTATAGAGTGGTATCAGAGCGATTTTGTGACCACCCTAAACTTGAGTTATGGTACCTATTACTCATAATAAATTATCTAATATTTAAAAATAATAATTTTAATATAATTTATTAATTTATTGTGTAAAAAAATAAAATTGGTCGTCAATATTTGATTATCTTTGTCGATATGTATGATATGGTATTTAAAATTTAGGAGCTCTCTTAGGTTGACAACCAAAGTGGCCGTTTTGGTGGTTTTGGGGACTTAATCTCCCTACTCATCACTAAATTGTTGACATGTATGATATCATATTCTTTAAAAAAAAATTAAAAGGATTCAGGATCAATTTAGGTCAGTTCGCTGAAATTTGCTCTTAAAATTATGGAAGTTTTGACACTTTATGCACCTAAAGTTTGACAAAAATCTCATAGTAGTCCCTACAGTTTCAATTTGAACATATTAACATTTTAAGTGGCGTTTGACTAATGCAACTTACAAATAGTAAGTAAAATAAGCCTTGGTGAGTGTCGTGTTAGTCGTAGAGCATAAGATTTGTTGTTGAACTGAAAGTATCAATTTAAAGGTGTTTACTGTTTTCTATATAAATCATCAAAATCTTATTTTTGTATTAAATTATGGAAAAACGTGTTGATGAAAATGGACTGTTTTATGATATTAATGGATTAAGAAAAATTTTAAAGGTGAAAAATAATTTTATTATCCTGCTATGCCATAGTCGTCTCGTCAGGAGGGCATGTCTTGCGAGATGTGGTTGGTCCTTACAGGAGGGCATGTCCTATAAGACGTTATTGTTATGACCTGACAGGAGAGTAAGTCTTGCAGGTGGTTGAATATGTTGTTGATATGCTGAGACCTGACAGGAGGACAAGTCCTACAGGTAGTTGATTATGTTATTGATATGGTAGTTATACCATTTGTTGCTCTTACCATTGGAGATATTAAATGACCCTAGCACTGATAGCCACCTTAGAAGACACAGTTGTATAGGTTACAGTACTGTCTTAACTCTCGATCGTGAGGTGAAACGATCCTATGACTAGTAGCAAAGTATGTGTGCGATATTTTATTATATATCAAAATAATTTGATTGGTTGATTTAAATGCATCATTTTATTGTGATGGTAGATGTGGAATTTTATTTTGTCTCAATGTGCGGCTATATTTATATTCTATTTTGAAAAGTGGTGTTTGATAAATATACTTAATCCATAAATTCTTTTTATATTATAAAGACAACGTGTGCATTTTCTTCTATGTAAATTGTCAAATTATATTTTCGTACTAAAATGTGAAAAAAAATGGTTTATTAAAATGGATTATTTTATAACGTTATGCGGATCAGGTAAATTTTTAAATGTGGAAAATAATTTTTATTATCTGACTATACCATAATGTGATCCCAAAAGGAGAGTATGTCTTGCGAGATATTGTTGATCTTAACAGGAGGACATGTCCTGTAGGACGATATATTGTAACCTAACAGGAAGGCAAGTCTTACAGGTGGTTGATATATGTTGTTGTTGTTGATAATGATGATTATCATCATGATATGATGGTTTATATCACGTGTTGGATCTTACCATTAGAGATATTAAATGACTCTAACATTGATTACAACCTTAGATTGCATAGATGGACAGGTTACAGTACCGTTATAACTCCCGATCGTGAGAAAAAACAATCATATAACTTGCAAGAAAGTATGGTACTTTATTATATAAAAGTGAGTTGATCTGTCGATTTCAATTCGGTTGTCTTGTTATGATAATATTTTTATTGGGATTTGAATACTGCCCATTGTGGCTATATTTTATTAGAAAATAAATTTGATAAAAATATTTGACCCATAAAATATTTTTATATTAAGAAGACAGTTGATAGGTGTAAATTACTTATATATTTTCAACCCGAATTTGTTAGTTTTTGAGTACGTTTATAGTTATTTTTATATGTTTTAATATATTTTTATTCTTTTTATATTAAAACATGTGCGTGGGGTGAAAAGATATGAAATCGGAGCATAAACGATCAATTCGTATTGAAAACGATCGGAGAACGGTGGAAAAATGAGCAAGACGGTAAGATTTGAAAAGAGGCTCACCGCCTAGGCGTCCAGACCACCGCCTAGGTGGTGAAGAGGCTGAGAAAACAAAAATAGGCTACTGACAGTCCACCGCCTAGGCGAAAATCCAGCAGATTGTTTTCTTAGTCCACCGCCTAGGCGAACCTTAACCAATATACCCCACCGCCTAGGCGGTGGCCTCTGCACAGTGTTAGATATTTGTTAGATATTTTTTGGCCTATTTAAACCCTTCTCTCCTCTTCTCTTTCGATCTCTTCGGCCCCTAAGGCCTTAGGCCATATTTTAAGGTTAGGATAAAGGATTTTTGAGGGAGAACTCTCAACCCGAGGTGGAGGATGAAAAGGGAAGCGAACATTCAACGGTTCTAATGGCTATTCTTTAGATATTGGCTAAGTTGCTCATTTTTTCTCCTTGTTTTCTTCATTTTGGTAGTTGTTGAGTATGTTTATGCCATTTTACACTGTATACATGGTTATGGACATTGGCTAAACATAGGTTGTATAGGGATTATTAATATAATTTATGAAAATATTGTTTAGTTGAGTTTGTGTTTTGTTTGCGATTGTTCTTTGTTATGTTGATTGTGTGTGCCGTATTATTTGTTTATATTGCTTAGATTTACATATCGAGAATACAGGGTTTGACAAATCCCAAATTCGGACTAGAATAAACAAACACCACAATCCTATAACCTGGTCGGGGTTTGGATTGTGGACAATCGATGGTGTTGGGGCAAAACTCACGTGACCTAGAGTCGTTAAGATGTTGAGGAGGACTTCAGCGTTGACGCGGAGTCACGTATTCTCTCATCTTACACTCGGGAGAGGTGGCGAATGAGTTTTAGAACGGAGATTGTCGATAGGGTAAACACAACGCACGATCCAATGACCCGGTCGGGAGTTAGATTGTGTGCAATCAATGACGTTGGGGCGAGACTCACGTGACCTAGGGTCGTTAAGACGTTGAGAGAGACTTCTTCGTTGACACAAAGTTGCGTTATATCCCCTGTCTTACACTTGGGAGAGGTGGCGGAGGAGTTTTAGATACCGAGATTGCCGGATAAGTCGAACGCCATTAATATAAACTAAAACGAGACTGAACACGTATTTGTAAATGAAACTAATTCCTATACAACCTATTCTCTCAAAACTATCTCGATATAGTATTAGTATAGTTAAATTAGTATTTTAGTATTAGTAATTAATAATTAAATTCCATTTTTCTCACCTAGATAAAGTTGGGTTATGACAATTTTGGTACTCGATAGTAATCTCAACCAATCCCTGTGGATACGATATCCGACTGAAAGATTCATTATACTAAAACTTGATCCGTACGCTTGCGGTGAAAGTGACAGCACATTAATTGCAGCCACCATGTTTTTGGCACCGTTACCGGGGATTGGTTTGTCAGATTCAGTTTCCGGCAACGGCTACCAAGTTTTTGGCGCCGTTACCGGGGATTGGAATGAGTTACTATTGATATTGTAAGTAAATAACTTGATTTTAATTTAGGCATTTTTAGTGTATATAATTTTTCTTTGTAGTTTTATTTTTGTTTTCCGGTAGGATGTTTGAAGATGTTAGATCGACATGTACTATTGTGTTCCTTTCATGGAAAAATCTCGCCAGTCTTGAGGGCATATGTCGGGCCGAAGACATTAAACCAAACACTTATTGGGAGACAACCCAGGGTAAAAAATAAGTTAGATCCATCTTCGCCATTTTGAGTCGGAGGCGAGATTCTCTCACCTCCCAGGTACGTGTTCTAAATCATCGTCTTCAATATCATGCTATATTTTGTCTATTGGGATCACTGACGGGTTGTTTTGGACATCACTTGTTTTAAGTTGGTGGTGATGTGTAGTATGTTTTAGTATGTGTTTATGTTATTAGTTAAGTTTTACTGTTTTTATCGTATGCATGTTTGTTTAGGATTAGATTGTTTAGTTTAGTTGTTGTTTTGTGCTAAGTTTTGACGTTATCTGGGCCTTTACCCGATGATGATTCTGTCCCCTGATTGTTTATTGAGGTCGAGCGTAACGCTCATTCATGTGTGTTCTATGTGCTTAACGTATCGTCTTAGTAAAAGTTATTGTAGATCCTAAATGCACAAGCACATAAACTCAATATAGAACTATCTAATTGATTTGAAACCAATTATCTGTCAATCAATTTCATGACAATAGGGATTCTAGAACTTGATTTGGGGGAAATTCGAGACGAAATCCTAGGCAAGGTTGTTTAGGGAGACATGATTTAGGCATTCATTTGATCGCTTGCGCCTTTTGAAGCCTACCATGATATATCATTATCCCTCGTTACCCTGTCGAAGCCAAAATGCGGTTTCAATTCTGAACACTTAACAAATACCCTATCCGATTGATTTTTGTCCAAACCTTTATCACCGAATTAAAGGCAAAATGTGAGAGAATCAAGTTAGCAGTTGCAAATGCTACTTGAAGTGAATGGTTGGGTTTAGGGAGAACTTTATATTGGTTCGGTATTTGAGTACTCACTTTATTTTTTGTTCGTTTTTCACACACCCCTTAAATATTACAAATCAAATGAGTTTGGGGGTGTGTTGTGTAGTTGAAAAAAAATTTGTTTCTTTTTGACATGACAAGTGAGTATGACGTTCTTAAACGTTTGTTCAGGATCATTTCTAAATAAACTATGGGGTTTTGAGTGTAAGAGTGCCAAGTGATGTGCCTCGAGTAACGTTAAGTTAGCGATGTTAACCCGTTTTCCAATTCCAAAGTATCCGTAGCCATTATTCCAAAACCTAACCAAGCCCTACTGATATTCATGAACCTCCGAGCCTACATTAGTAGAGAATAGATCCTAGTTCAGGCATATAAATTCCCTATACCCTAAAGGTTTTAGTCATGAGCTATATTGAGGGATAATCCCATCTCATCAATGAATAGTTGTATATTTGAGTTTAATCACACACACTTAAACATGATTTAGAATGGCGCTTACTATTTTTGAACGTTGAAATTCTAGAATACCACATGGTGTGATTTATGCTTGAACTTGATAGGATTAGGGGCCGATGAGGGAAAAATCTTTTGGCCGTTAGATGATAATCAAAACTTATACATTATTGTTTTTAGTGTTTTTTGTTTTTAGTTATCAATTTCGTAATTAGTTTTTATATTTTCTCGTATTGTGTAGGAGTTTTGCTCGAGAACTAACAAAATTTCGAGTTTGGGGGTATTTGATAGGTGTAAATTACCTATATATTTTCAACCCAAATTTGTTAGTTTTGAGTACGTTTATAGTTATTTTTATATGCTTTAATATGTTTTTATTCTTTTTATATTAAAACAGGTGCGTGGGGTAAAAAGGTATGAAATCGGAGCACAAACGATCAATTTGTATCGAGAACGATCGGAGAACGGTGAAAAAATGAGCAAGATGGCAAGATTATGAAAAGAGGCCCACTGCCTAGGCGTCCAGACCACCGCCTAGGTGGTGAAGAAGCAGAGAAAACAAAAATAGGCTATTGACAGTCCACCGCCTAGGCAGAGAATCCCACCGCCTAGGCGAAAATCCAGCAAATTGTTTTCTTAGTCTACCACCTACTCCACCGCCTAGGGGAACCTTAACCGACATACCCTACAGCCTAGGCGGTGGCCTTTGCACAGTGTTAGATATTTGTTAGATATTTTTTGGTCTATTTAAACCCTTCTCTCCTCCTCTTTTCCAATCTCTTCGGGCCCTAAGGCTTTAGGCCATATTTTAGGGTTAGGATAAGGGATTTTTGAGGGAGAGCTCTCAACCTGAGGTAGAGGATGAAGAGGGAAGAGATCTTTCGACAGTTCTAGCGGCTATTCTTCAGATATTGGCTAAGTCGCTCATTTCTTCTCTTTGTTTTCTTCATTTTGGTAGTTGTTGAGCATGTGTATGCCATTTTACATTGTATACATGGTTATGGCCATTGGCTAAACATAGGTTGTATAGGGATTATTAATATAATTTATGAAAACGTTATTTAGTTGAGTTTGTATTTTGTTTGTGATTATTCTTTGTTATGTTGATTGTGTGTACCGTATTGTTTGTTTATATTGCTTAGATTTACATATTGAGAATACATGGTTTGATAAATCCCAGATTCGGACTAGAATAAACAAACGCCACAATCCTATAACCTGGTCGGGGTTTGGATTGTGGACAATCGATGACGTTGGGGGCAACACTCACGTGACCTAGAGTCGTTAAGACGTTGAGGAGGATTTCGGCGTTGACGCTAATTCACGTATTCCCTCGCCTTACACTCGGGAGAGGTGGCGAGAGAGTTTTAGAACAGAAATTGTCGATAGGGTAAACACAACGCACGATCCAATGACCCGATCGAGAGTTGAATTGTGTGCAATCAATGACGTTGGGGGGAGACTCACGCGACCTAGGGTCGTTAAGACGTTGAGGGGGACTTCTTCGTTAATACGAAGTTACGTTATATCCCCCGTCTTACACTCAGGAGAGGTGGCGGAGGAGTTTTAGATACCGAGATTGTCGGATAAGTCGAACGCCGTTAATATAAACTAAAACGAGACTAAACACGTATTCGTAAACGAAACTAATCCCTAGACAACCTATTCTCTCAAAACTATCTCGATATAGTATTAGTATAGTTAAATTAGTATTTTCGTATTAATAATTAATAATTGAATTCCATTTTTGTCGCTTAGATAAAGTCAGATTATGATAATCACAGTACTCGATAGTAATCTCAATCAATCGATGTAGATATGATACTCGACCAAAAAGTCCATTGTACTAAAACTTGATCCGTACACTTACGGTGAAAGTAGCAGCGCATTAATTGCGGCCACCAATAGTACACTAATAAAATATTTAAATAGATATTGGTCCACTATTAGCGTTAAGTAGAGTCAGAGTGTGGTCATTATGAGACAATTGAGAGCTAATTGTTACTTGGAAATACTAATTTGAATTTTGGAGCTTAATTGGTATTTTAGAAATTCGATTGTGGATTTTATGTAATATTTTTACATACATATTACGTGAGTATTGAATTCAGTATTGAACTCGTTATATTACGTGACTTTGAAGACGTAATTATATGTTTGAGACGTATTTATGTGGATTGAAACGCATTTATCTCGAGACGTATTTATGTGGTTGACGCATATTTATGAGATTGAGACGTACTTATGTGGTTTGAAACATATTTATTTGTTTTGAGACATAGTTAGGTAGTTGAGAAGTATATATGTGTTTTCAGACGCATTGTGAAAAATTTATTATTTGAAATTTGGATTGTTTGATATTTATGAAGAAGTTTACGAGATTATGGAATTAAATTGGAATTTTAATGTGAATATTAGAATTGATTTTTTTAGTTTTACGGGATAGTCCACGAGGAATTTGAGTTATCTATTGGATAAGATGTTGGTTGTTGCGATATTGAAATATTGGACAAAATAGATAAATGCTGGTTATGGAATATGACAGTGGACTTAAAAAGTCATGCAAAGGGGAAAAATAATTGCTGTCGTAGACCTGTTGGAATTGAGATAGACCTAATTCAGTGAGACTACCGTGATATTTTAAAGATTTATTGTTATTTATTGCTATTTTTATCAGAATAGCACAGCAGGAGCGTGGTGGTGACTTTAAGTTATTATTTAACTGAGAGTGACTAGTACGATGCGATTATGAATTATTATGATTTTGAACAAAATTTATTTAAGGGGGGGTAGATTGTAATATCTCGAAAATTTATATTTTTGAAATCATTATTTTATGTAAGTTTAATATTTTTTAAGACGGTTTTATGAATTTGTGGTATAAATATATACTTGAAAGTTTTTGAAGTTAAATGTTAAATTTATATTTTTGAAAATATTATTTTATATAAGTTTAATATTTTTGAGTTATTTTGTATATTGTGAGAATTTGCAATAAATATTTAATAATTTTGGGGAGATAAATATAATTATTGGGTTTAAGATTAATTACTTTATAATTATAGGGTGTTAAATGTAATTTCTAAATTCTAAATTGCTAAGCAAATGAATTGTGGCCATAAAAAAAAATGGTGGCCACGATTTTTTTTTTTTTTATGTTGATATATATATATATACACACACACATGGGGTGTGCATGTGAAATAACTATAATGATAATAATAATATAACACTAATAAGGGGGATGATAATCACATGAGTCCATTTAGAGACTTATATATATTAAGTTGCGGGATTGTAATATGGATGGGAGGGAGATCCTATATATATATATATAGGGAAAAATACATTTTAAACCCTCCAGGTTTTGACATTTTTTTTAAATGATCCTTATCCGTTTGAACGTTTCATTTTAAACCCTCTACGTATTAATATGTTTTTAAATAGTCATTCTGTCAAAAAATCTATCAAATCTAATGGAATAGAGGGGTAAAATAGTATTTTTACACATTTTAAATTTTTTGATGATATTTTTTTTTTCTTTTTTCTTTTCCTAAGCGCTTTCTCTCTCTCTTCCTCCTCCTCTCTTTTTCCATCTCTCTCTCTCTCTTCCTCCCTCCCCCTCTCCCGCTCAATTTTCTCTCCCTTCCTCCCTATGAAAACACCCCCGTTACAGGGGTGTTCACCCCATGTTTTGCATAGGGGATGAACAACCCTGTTACGTGGGTGTTTTCAACCCCTGTTGAAGGGGGTGTTACACCTCCTTCAAGAGGGAGTGAAAACACCCCCTGTTAAGGGGGTGTTCACTCCCTGTTTTGGTGGTGTTTTTACCCCCTGTTAACGGGGTGTAACACCCCTTTCAACAGGGGGTAAAAACACCCCCTTAACAAGGGGTGTTACACCTCATGTTACGGGGGTTCCCAATTTCGTTTGCGATAGGGGAGGGAGTAAGAAGGAGTTGAGCAGGAGAGAGAGGGGGAGGGAGGAAGAGAGAGATTTGAGCGGGAGAGAGAGAATGTGTGAGAGAAATTAAAGAAGAAGAAAAAAAAAAAGAAAAAAAAAATGATTAAAATATGTAAAATGACAATTTTTCCCTCAAAATTCAGTTAGTTTGGATGGAATTTCTGACGGCGGAACCAAATAAAAATATAATTGGACCTAAAGGGTTTAAAATAAAATGCCCAAACAAAAAAGGACCAATTAAAAAAATGTCATTATCTGGAGGGTTTAAAATGTACTTTTTCCAGACACACACATACACACACGTAAATATGTTGAGAAAGATAATCTGGCTTGGATTTCGGCTTCAGATTTCATGTAGAATTTCTAACTCTTTCAATATATGTATTTAATTTCTCTACTATGAGATTTATGTTGTTGAATTATAAGTGTTAATTTCCATGAATTAATTATATTTATGTGAAAATCTTGCCTATGTGTTTTATTTGTTGTGTTAATTAAATACACGTATTAGAGTTGAAATTTTACTGAGAGTTAGCTCACAATCCTATCGTTTTAATTGTAGGGTCAGTGAAAACGAAACGACGACATGAATTTTAGTTGAAATTCTAATTTGTAATATTTGTATTTATTATTTACCGTTGTAAAATCGAATCGATTAATTCGACAAGTAGAAAATATTAGCTATCATGTGTTTTTTCAAATAAATCATATATTTTTTTGAATATAAATATTCTTTAATTATAAAAAATTGTTTATTATTATAAAAATCCATAATAACTATGGATTATGGATATTAGCTATCAAAACTATTATGAGTACTGATGCAATTACTTGACTGGATTGGGAGCATCCATAGCTGTACGTCTTCAAAATTTGTAATTTTATCATGAAGTAGTTTGGGATTTTGATTCTAATAAATGAATCAAAAGAGTTAATATTATCACTTGATTTAGCTATTTGTGGATGAAATTTTTAACGGATGCTATTACTCTGTTGGATAAAATTTTTCTTAAAATTTCTCGGATTTATTTGAGATGAAATATTGGATATTCGGTTTTAGTATAAATTCTCCTTAGGGAGAAATCTAGTGGCAGCCCTGGGAGTCCGGAGCGTCACAAGTAATTACCTAAATATTGGGCTAACTGAGGATCTTGGTGTCTACCTTGGTTTTTCCTTAGTTCACGGGAGATTGAATAATTCTCATGTCCATCATGTGATTCAGAAAATTCAAGCTAGACTTTCCAAGTGAAAGACTAATATGTTATCTATAGTAGGGAGAACTACCTTAATTAAATTAGCCACTGCTACGATTCCTAATTATTCCATGCAAATTATCTATATCCTGCTTAAATTTTGTGATAAGATTGATCAGATTAACCGTTATTTTTTATGGGGTGATAGAGACGATTTGAAAAAATACCATTTGGTAAATTGGGACAAAGTTTGCCTCAATAAAGATGTGGGAGGCTTGGGAATTAGAAAAGCGAGAACTAATAATAAAACTTTGTTAGCCAAACTTGGTTGGAAAATTGCTAATAATGATAAACGTTTGTGGGCTAGGGTTGTTTGCAAGAAATATTCTATTGAGAATAATCCTAACACTTAAAGAAAGATTAATGGTAGTCCTCATATTTGGAGGGATATACTTTCTGCGAAGGATACCTTAACTAAAGGGATTAAATGGAAAATTGGGAATAGTAATACTATTAATTTTTGGTCGGATTGGTGGTGTGGGGATAAACCCCTAGGTTGTCATGATCTCCAAAATTCCATGGATCTTAAACTGGCAGATATTGTTGATAATGATGGTTCTTGGTTTCTCAATCCTATTTTATATTTAATTGATTATGATACTAAGATGAAAATTAGGAATATTCAGCCTCCTATCTTTAATCTTATTGATAAACCCCTTTGGATGCTTGATAATTCTCGCATTTTTTTCCAAAAATTCGACTTATAAGTTAGGCAACCCGGATAATGAAGTTCTTGTGCCTAATAATAGTTGGTGTTGGATTTGGAAACTTAAAATCCCTCAAAATCCTGAATTCTTCTTTTGGAATTTTTTTCATAAAAGACTTGTTACAAATTCTTTTCGTGCTTCTCATGGTGCTAATATTTCTAGCATTTGCCAAAAATGCAATGGGGAAATTGAAACTATTGGGCATGCCATTCGTATGTGTCACAAAGCTAGCTTTATTTGGGATATAGTTAATACGTCTAGTTTCAGGTAGAATGCCTCTTCCTCCTATATTTGGGTTTGGATAAAAAACAAACGTAAATATAGTATTTTCAATCATTTCTATTATATTTTTATTGCTACCATTTGAAAATTTTGAAAAGATAGAAATAAAGAGGTTATTGAGGGAGTGTGTAATCCTCCTAACTCAACTCTAGTGAGAATTGCAAACTTCTATCAAGATCTCTCTAAATCTTTCTTGAAACCAAATTTTCTAAATCACTTCAAAAGACCCTCCGCTTCTTGGTTTCCTCTAAAATAGGTTTTCTCAAGCTTAATACAGATAGAAGTGCGAAAGGTGATCCAGGTATAGGCGGCTTTGGCGGTCTGTTAAGAGATCACTTGGGTGCTTGGAAAATAGGATTCTATGGTCATATTGATTGCCGCACAACACTGGAAGCGGAACTCAGGAGTTTTGTTGAAGGAATCAAAATTTTAGCAAGTAGAGACTTTCCTAGAGTTCAAATTGATATTAACTAAGTGGAAGTTGTCTCTTTAATCAACGACCCATGCCCGGAAAATCATAAATTTAAAGAGCTTATTGAGATGTGTAAGAGTTTACTGCTGTCAAGAAATTACACACTTCATTTTGCTCCTTTTGAGATTAACCGTTGTGCCGACATTTTAGTCCAGAAAGGAGCCCATCAGGATTGTACTCTCAAAGTCCTTGATATGCCTAGTACCGATATTGAGGAGATTCTCTTCCAGGAGATTGACAAAAGGGCTTTTGACATGCGTTCGGTAGTCTAGTTTTATTTTTCTTTGTTTTGTTTTTTCTTTTATTTGTTTGTATCTTTCTTTTCTACCAAAAAAAAAAAAAAAAAAGTTGAACCTCGATTTTTTTTTTTAAAATTTAAATATTTTAAATTAAGACCATTACGGTAGACATAGAACCAACTAAAATGTAATTTGCCCATTAATTTTCAAGTAAAATTTAAATTTTGGAAATCAACGCATAGAATTGTATCTTCGTACTGGAGCCATAATCTAATAGACGGGCCCAATCTTCATGGCTCCTTTGGGCTGCCGAGCAAGAATGGAGTGTTTGGGTCTCTCTCTCTCTCTCTCTCCCCCTTCATTGGAAATTTGGAACAACATACACATTGGAGCAAGCATATGAGCACCACCACATTGGGTTCACACAATAAGCATTCTTGATCACAGTGTTAATTAATTATTCAAAATTGTAGCACAAGTACTACTACTTAGCATGGTGGTGGCAGCACCACCAACTTTTGAGCCAAAAAATAGGGACAACAAGCCAACAAGAATTCCTGGTAACAAGGTGGAGCAACTAAGGATGGTCTCATCAACTCATTGGCTAAAAAAAATAAAATAAAAATAATAATAATAATAATATTTAAGAAACAGTTTGTTTATATATATATATATATATATATATTTACTTTTGTACTTCAAAGAAAATACTTTAATTTTTTTAAAACATAATTATTTATTTATTTTTTAATTAAAAAAATAATTTTAGAAAATATGAAAAATGTAAAAAAAAAAATATTTTTAATTTTATATAAGAGATCAACCGAGTAGGATCCCTCTGTTTTATTTTGTTTGAACATCTAAGTTTTTTTTTTTTTTTTTTTCAAGATTAAGGAATCAATTATAGGTCAATATATAATCTCCACACTATCAAATGAGTTTTTGAATTTTAATTTTGAATTTTAGGTAAATTATTGTTTTGTTATTTTTTGTTTTTAAAAAGTACTTAAAAATGTTACTAAACGGGGTCTTTATTAAAAAAAATTAATCAATTGATTAATTAAGATCTTGTAAATTAAGCTATTGTCCGGAATTATTAAATTGTTAATGTAAATTCATTCTAAACCTATATTTTGATTGAGATAATTGGAAAGAACAGAATTTAAAGGATTGAATTTTAATTTTCTCTCCATTTAATCTCAGCCATAGAGAAGAAAAAAAAAAGTGTAACTATTGTTATGAAATTTACTATTATGAATTTAAGGTAGCGTTTGGGAGCATGATATTGAAGCCATTAAATTGGAATTCAAAATAAACCATTGTAATTTTTTTAAATTTTTACATGCTTCCGTTTTTAATTCCAATTTTATGCAACCAAACACTACCTAAAAACTTTTTTATCATTTCAGTTGTAAGACTTCGTACAACATATCCAAGTGGTCCGATTCTTTCCTAAATTTTGCACATAAAGGGAATTTTATAGCACCGGTCAGCCCTTTTTCTCTTGAAATCTCTTTAATTTAAAGACCTTTTTTCTCTTGAAGTCTCTTTAATTTAAAGATAAATATCTCTTCTTTTTCTAATGAAGAAAACCAAAGGAAAAACCGTTCAAAATTGCCAAACAACAAAAAGAATAATAAGAAGAAAACCTAGATTTTCCTTTCTTCCACTTTCTACCCATTATTTTTCAAATCCAAAGGAATCCAAAGAAAAGTGGAAATAACAAAAAGAATATAGTGTTTGGGTGGAAGCAAATATCGGGGAATGTGTTCTGTATGGTTGGAACCAAACACAGTAACTACATATAAAAAGAGAGACGGATAGATGGGAGACATCCCTTTCACTTACTTTTTTGCAGCCATGCCCTCAAAAAGGCCTTAACTCATATACACACATATAGAGAGAGAATATATATATCTTCAAAGCAGATGGTGTATGTTTAGAGAGAATCTGTGTTATGGCCCCATGACCTGTGTGAAGGTAATGGGGAACCGGAAAACAATGGCTAGTAAGCTACTAATTAATTTTAATGATAACATGACATAATTAGTATGTGAATGAGACAAACATATACACTAATATCATAGTCACTAGGCATGGCGGGTTACATAGAGATTAGATTTTTTTTTTAATATATAAAAAATAAAATATTTAAGAAAATCTTATTGCCACGTTAAAATTTTTACTTGCATTCCATTTTCATGTTTAACTAGATCAACATAGTGTACCTCAAATGGTAAAATCCGTTTGAGTTAAAATAGTTGAGAAACCTTTGCAAAGTCAGAAGTTCGAGCCTGCAAAAACATACTTATTGGGAAGGACAGCCACATATCCAAAATGAGATTAGTCTCACACCTTGTGTGAGTGTGGGGACACTCGTGGGTATACAAAAAAAAAAAATGTTTAACTAGATTCAAACTCGTATATTATGTGGGTGTAGAACCCAAGACTTATAAATTAACAGTTATCTAATATGCCTCTTTAGTGGAAGATCTGCTGGTCAAAATCCCTTCCACTACTGTTTGTACAAAAAAAAATGTGGGTCTAGAAAAAAACTAGGAAAAATAATTTGATGATGTCATTAGCGACTATAAATAGACTCGGGACTACGGCTCTCAAAATTCACATTAATCATACAATTTAATCCCAAATTCAAATTTGAACAAATTGGAACGACAACAATGTCCCTCTGTTAGTTTGAAGATTGTCAAAACCAATACGATAGATAGAATGATTTCATTTCTATTTCTATTATCTACCAATTGATTATTTACATTCATATATAGATACAATCACTACATTAAATGAAGATAGTTGGGGAGCTCATTTGTCACACCCCCACCCCGGGCCCCCAACGCTCGAGGCCGGGCGTGACGTCGACTTGATATTATTTGACTAACCAACAAAAATACATTTATGTAAACATTTACTATTGTAGATTTTTTTTCCAACAATATATTTAGCAATCTTAAAACTCAGAACTACACGTGTCCAAAATATTCATAACAAAACTACAAAAACTAAATTTTTCTTGGTTCATACCCGTCCAGCCAATCCTCCAAAAGTGAGATCACCTTCCGACTCTACCTAGTGTCAGTATTGGACCCGTCTCTAATTGCGACACTTGAGACCAAATATTTTATCGATGTACTGTTTTCATAATATAAAAATAATTTATATGGATCAAGCATAATTATCAAATATCACTTTTCAAAATATAACAACTAACCGCACACTAAGTCGAAATAAAATTCCATAGCTATCATTGCAATAAAATAATGCATTTAAATCAACTAATCAAATTATTTTGATATATAATAAAATATCGCACACATATTTCCTTACTAGCTATAAGATCGTGAGGTGCATGTGGTGTGCTCGGCCAACACTGAAGTCTTCCACATAATAGAGCCCCCCTGCCTAGTTCCATGCCCAATGATCTCCTTAGTAAGAATCCTAAATAAGACAAAACGCAGGATAAATGAGCACAACACAATTCAAATCTTAAGTAACTTGACTCACAGATAGTAACTTGTAGAGAGAAGGTACTAGTAAAGTATTATGTAATGGTAGGGTTAGTGACAATATCCCAATCCCAACCCCTATTACCAAAGAGATGCCTCCATTAGCATTGACAATGCTACTTCGTCGAGGAGGGGAGTGCTGAGAAAAATCATTTGCATCAAATGTCATATGGTCCGTTGCTCCAGAATCAAGTATCCTTGCATTGCAGTTAGCATCCCTATTATAACCAAGTAGAGCATTACCTGGGTTAGATTTTAGACTATCAGCTGGAGTAAGGGACAAATATGGTTTTGTTGTAGCCACCACAGCCTTGCTGGTACTATTATTATTCCCACCTCCATCACGACGCTTTCGAGCCTGGAGTTTGTGCCACCAATCAGGATACCCGTGAAGCTTGAAGCAGGTCTCACGAGTATGCTTTGTACTCCCACAATGAGAGCATTTAGTACCATCAGAGATGGCTCGGGATTTGGAGTTATAACCGGATTTGCCACCATGAAGAGAGAGAAACTCAGAGGATGTTTGAGGCTGCGAGCCATGCTTGAGACTTTTGGACGCTAGACCAGCTCCTGGTATATCATTAGGGCTACTTGTTGTCATCACCTCTTGACGAAGAGCTTATCTCCAGACGCGTGCATAGGCTTGCTCTACTGTTGGAAACAACTTTATCTACAGGACATCACTCCGATATGGTCTAAGTAGTCATCAAGACCATCTAGGAATACATATACTCGATCTTCCTGAATTAGGGTATTGTAGTCTTGAATATTGGTTGCGCATTCTATCGGGTTTGGACGACGAAAATTGATTTCACACCAGTGGTTTTGAAGATCATTGTAGAATTTTCAAGAGAGCCGCTAACCTGTTTAAGATGGGTCACACGTCGCAGGAGGTCATACACCTGGGAGGTGTCGCTGCCATCAAAGTATGTAGTAGTAATTACATCTGTTGGGAAGCGAATGAAGTTACTGAGATGAGAGAAGTCCATAGAATTAATCAACCATCCTTTAACAATAGCGTTGTCAGTGCGCCATCATCAAAAGGTAGGGTCTGTCTGAAGAGGTTGGGGTAGATCATCGTTTATGTATCCCAGTTTGTCTTTGCCCGAGATATATATCTCGACCACCTAGGACCAAAGAGCATAGTTGTTTCCATCCAACTTGATGCCAATCAGTGCAGTAGCAGGGTTGAAGCTTTGCTTAAAACTTCAGCCATTTTCGTGGTTAACTCGGCTAGGATGGAATAAGATAGAGATTCATCAGTATGAGAGTCTGTATCAGCAGTGGAGGGAGATGAGATTGGTTAGAACACCAAAAAAAACCAAGAACCGGTGTAAATAATAGTAGAACCGAAAAAAATTGTAGTGAACCAGACAGAAAAAGTTAATAGTGAACCGGTCTGTATAGTTATAAAAGGAACTACACTATAGAAATAATATTTTGTAAAATCGACACCACTGTTGGATTGGGAACACAAAAATAGGCTAGGAACCTGTCTTAAATATTCATGAACCGATCAAAAAGTGGCTGAACTGGACTAAAAAATGAAGCAGATGAACTGGTCTGTGCATGGGACTGGGAAGGCGGTTCGCGAAGCGACGCTAGAAGAAAGAAGAAGCGCGTGAGGGCGTTGGAATTGGTCTTGTGACATGTCATTACAATCGTTTTGGAAAGAGGTGTTCAAATATGGTCTCAGATTTGAAATCAGAACTTGGTCAAATCGATAATTTTCTGGGCAAGGTTTCAGGAAGCGCATGAAGGTGCGTGGGTCGTCGAAAATGGTCTTGTGATATGTCATTACAATCGTTTTGTAAAAACGTTTCGAAAGATATGATCAGAAATTAGAACGGAGCATCAGACATTTAAGAAAAGAAAATGAACAGTAGAAGAAAAAACTCACAGATTTGAGAGAGAAAATGGGTTTGGATCTTTGCTCTGATGCTATGTCAAAACAAATAAGATAGATAGAATGATTTCATTTCCATTTCCATTATCTACCAATTGATTATTTACATCCATATATAAATATAATCACTACATTAAGTGAAGATGGTTGGGGAGTTCATTAATGAAGATGATGGCAGTTGGGAAGAACTCATTAATGGTGGTTGGGGAAGAGCTCATTAATGAGTTTTGACATATATTCACGCCAACAAAGATATCAACTTAAAATTCTGAAATAGAATATTTGACAAAATTCAATTTTATATATTTGTTGGATTCAGGTTACTGTTGAACCATTCCATTTATAACACATTTCCAAACTATGAACGACACAAATTCATCGATTGCAGTCCATATATAGTGGTTATTTAAAATTCAAATTCACAAGCTACCTTAACAACACCGATTGATGAACAAGTGTGCTGAAAAAATCACAGAGCGATTATTGATCGTATCATCTTTGTTAGCGATTTCATGTAAGTAGACTAATGATTAAAATTATTTTAAGTTTTTGAATGCGACGTTATAAATTTCTTGTTCTTGAAATATAATATTAAAAATTAATAATTTCTAATTCTTGACATATTTATCATGTTACATTCAACGCGGAGTTGGTAAGGTGCGGACCAGTAAAGACAATCGAATTTATATATATAAAAGTGAAAACAACACCCACAAGTACTAGTAATTAATTATTGGTTATTTAGTATTGGAGTGCTGGTGGTGGAGAAGGGCTTAAGGCCTTGGAAAACTCGTCGTTGTCGGAGTTTGTATATGTTGTCAAGCACAACAGAATCGGGGCCGTACGTGTGCTATTTAACTATAACTATGGTTTAGGTGATGGGTTCTTTTACAACTCGTTTCTATGGCGACTTCTAGAGACTCACACAAGTTACTGCAACTTTTAGAAGGGAAATACTATTGACACTCCTGGAGTCCTCCAATCACACTATTAGGTGACGTTTGGTATGCGCGATATGAGATGGGATTATAATGATCATTTCATTCTCATGTTTAGTATATAAAATTTAATCTCATTCCTATCACCAAAGATTCTGTAATCTCACAAAATATGAGATTAACTAATATAAAGTTGATATTAGTTAATCTTAATTATATGAGATTAGATTTTAATTATTCATTGACAAATAAAAAAAAAACTCGACCAAATACTAATCAAATATTTGAATTGAAATGAAATTTAATTAAATTAACTATTATACCGTTTGAAAATTTAATTAAATTGCTATTTATCCTTGGATATCATTTTAATACCATATGTAAACATTTTCTCACCAAACATTAGAATCGTAATGATCATCAATTCCATTATCATATTAATTGTAGGGAAAATTACCGATTGAACCCATTTTTAGCCTTAATCTACCAATAAAACAAGCTCATGTTTTACCGAACAGCGCAGTCCCTCGCCGGATTTACTGTGCACCGATCAGTCCCAAATTCGAGTACCGTACACATTTCGGTGACCAATTTGCCCTCCCGTTGTACGTGAAAACGATTTTCAGTAATCAATCCAATTTTTCAGTTGTGAAAACATACTATAAATACAAAATCATGGCGTTTTTCCTAGTATACGTTGCATTTCGAATTTCAAAATCAAAAAATCGCCGTGGACGTAGAGAGAGACGATCGGAGCAGAGCAGATACAGAAAGACAATTGATGAATCATTTTGAGCCGATCAACAACAGGTAACACACATCCTCATTTGATATACGCCAATCGTAGTGATTTTTAGGGACATATTGATTATCAAGTTAGGGTTTTTCGACAGTAACACGTACAAAGACCTAGTTTTTGGTTAATGAAGTTCTTGTTGTTGAACATACGTGTATGAAAATGATTTACGAACGCATGATAAAGCGATCTTAGTTGTTGATCGACATACATAGTAGTTTTTTGGATCGAAATGTAATGCAATACAATACAATAATTGGGTTTTTGTTGTTTTGTGTTGTGTAAAATGCAACACAACTATTTTTTGGATGCACGAACTATTATTTTGGTGGTTTGACACCTATTTGCAAAGTTTGGGTTGCATCTCAGAGACAAACTGGAAAAAAACCCTACATTCTGAGAACCAATCTTCCAATGTTACATGTAACATTTTCCAGTCTGAGGACCAACCTTCCAATGTTACATGTAACATTTTCATTGATGTTACATGTAACATTTTCAAAGATATATCAACATTTTTCAGGGTCAAAAGTATGTTACATGTATCATTCTAATGGACACACATATTCAGTAATGGTAAACGACAACCCCACTTTGGATATGGAATTTATTAGCAGAACGTTTAAATGTTACATGTAACATCAATGAAATTATCATCATGGTCACATTCACATTTCTATGTCAAAATGGATGTTACATGTAACATCAATGATGTCACACCCCACCCCGGACACCCGTCATGTGGGGCCGGCGTGACGTAGACATGACATCGCCCAACTGACTAGCCAACTCCAATACGTCAATAACAAAATTGTACATCTATACAGCACATATAATAGTCTCATCTGATAGGGATACACCGTCCCGAATATAAATACAATCAAACAAATCCCTTAAACCTCACTTAGATTTTATTCCTGATATCTCGTCTCCAAAATTTTTCCTCAAATCACTCCTTTGCGTAACTCGCATAACTCTATCTAGCACCAGTAGGAGACCGACCGACTCCTAACTATTTTACCTGCGAGTGTACTGCCTTCTTAGTAAAAATATTTTTAAAATAATAATTCATTCTACAACATCTAAATGGATCAAGCGTGAGTATAGAAACAACACGTAACTAGTAAAATTCTCCATAATATAAGCAGTGGAAATAAAGCAATAAATATAAGTTTCATTCCAACCCATTTAGTAAAATAATACCAATCACCATAATAAATAATAAATCACCCAATATAAGTAAAACATCACATCTCAAACATACATCTCAAATCTACCACTTCACCACAACACACACTGGCTAGCCATAGTGATCGTTTTAACTTCACGATTGGGAGTTGCAACGGTAACGTAACATTCGTAGAAATGCCTTCCTACGAAATATCCACACCCCTTTGGGGAGAAATATAATCCACACCCCTTACGGGGAGAAACATCTATATCTCATGGGAAGAATCCATACCCCTTACGGGGAGAAATAAAATTCACACCCCTTTCGAGGAGAAACCACACCCATTTCGGGGAGAACAACCATGGTATCGTCAAAATCAAATACCGCATCATCGAATCACAACTCAATAAATATCATCTATTCAACATCGTCAAATCACCACGTCTACCTCTTTTCCTCAAAACCAACTTTTAAATCCAAAAATCATATTTCATACTTTCTTTTAAAGAAAATGTCCGATTTTATCGAAACCACTTTTCCACCCTTTATTTTTAGAAAACCAGGCATTTTTAGAGAAATAAATATTTTCTATTCTTTTTTAAAAACACCGTCTAATTTCACCAAATCCAACAAAAATTCATTTTCAACTTCTTTTTGAAAACTATCGAAATCTTTTGAAAATCCAGTTTACCAACTCACTCAAATCCTGCTTAATTCATATCATTTATAAATTCATACAGTTTAAATAATCATATATTTCATCATATATACATAGAAAAATAGTTTGGCAAGAAGACAGTACACTCACCTCGTTAACTGCTCTCCAAAACCTTCCCTGACCACACTCTATCGAGACATCGGTGCCTGCGAGTCTAATAACAACAGAGCCTAAATTAATAATTTATCTAAAACATCTGAATCATGCAATGCAGACCCTATATTCCGAATCGTTACTATTTTATGTACCACGTAATTACAATTAATTAATATTTACGAAATTATTACGATTTTAGAATTTGTAACGCTAAAGAAAATTTAATTTGACGAAAATTAATAATCGATTGAAATTTCACATGTTTCCGAATCGTTTGGCGACCACGAGATGGGTTTTTGATTTTCAGTGGGGTGGTTTGTGCAATTTTTTTTTCTTTTCCTTTTATTTTTCGCGCCTGTTCCTTGCGTCTGTTTCTGTTTTGCTGCTCAGCTGCTGACGAAAGCCCCTCACCGTCGATCACCTGCTCCCACCGCCGGACCAGACGACCAACTCCCACCCAACCACCCAACCGAAGGGTCACACACACACAACCGACACAAAACACACATACCCACTAATCTATCTATCTCTACACTCCATTCTGGCGACAACTCCGGCGACACCCCACACCGCCATGCACACACCACACGCCCCGATGAACAACCCCCACACATTCCTACAACTAAACAAACACGCTAAGCCATACACACTGATCGTACACATGTACATACCTATACCCACATGACAATTGCGCACACACCCACATGGTTGCTCAAAACAGAACACACACCAACAAAAGCGATGATCAGAACACACAAACATAAAACATGGCATACTTACACGAAACACGCACTCACGATCACCGCCACCACCGGACAAACGACGATCCCACAAAATCGCCTGAGGAACACGACGATTTCACACACACACCCACGCAACATCGACCTGCATAGAGCACACGAACAACACCCACACACTCACCAACGACGGCAGACACACACCCACACCGGAGCAGCGCCGTCGCTCCGAACCCATCACCGCCGGCCAAGCTTCCTTTCTCTCTCTAGAATTTTGTGTTTTCCAAATTTCCTCACTTTTGAGGTTTTTGATCATGATCTCTGCATGGATGCATTTATATGCATGAATTAAATGGTATTCGTTGATCCTAGCTTACCACGTCGCCCACGTCCCGATCTCCTTGTCTCCGGTTGATCTCTCGGCCCACACACCCCGTTTGCATATATATATATATATATAAACATCTTTTGCTCTAATTACACTTTTCTCCCCTAAATTCCTTAAATTCCTTATTTTAGCCCAATTCACCATTTATAATTTTTCTTAAATTGTAATTTCACCCCTAAAAATTTAAATGTTATCAATTGAAAGACAATTTGAATCCTAAAGGTTGGATTTAATATATATAAATTTACAATTCACCCCCTAAACTTTTAATTCGGATAATGATTAATACAATTCTACCTCATATTTTTTTAATTGCTCTAAATTACAACTAAAATGACGTATGTGCTAAATCGGGGTATTACAAATGACATATTCAATAATGTTTAACGACAACCCCATTTTGGATATGGGAATTATTGGCAGAACGCGCAAATGTTACATGTAACATTAATGAAATTATCATCATGGACACATATTCACATTTTCCAGTTTCAAAATGGATGTTACATATAACATCAATGAAATCATCGTCATGGCCACACATTCAGTAATGTTACATTGGATGTTACATGTGATATTTTTTATTCTTTTTTGCACACCATGGATATGCATGCAACACGAGCAGATATTACATGTAATATTGAAAATGTTACATGTAACATGAATATACAACGGATGACATGAATTTTTTTATGATCTTTTTTATAAATGTTACATGTAACATTAGTTACATCAAGAAATCTATCTCAAAAAATGCGATTAACACTTCTTTTCGAAGAGAATCAAACGATATACAATGCCGCAATACACTGAATTCGTTACCATATATAGATCCCGAAAAATATGGGAGGTTAGCAACAGAAGATGCGCTGTTAAGCGTGAGACGCATGAGAGGGGCAATATTGTCACTAAAATGGCAAAAGGATCAGGCGGTGCAAGGAAATGTCAGAGGGTTTAATCAGTAGTTTTCAACTTGTTTGGGGACTGTTCAGTCAGCGTCCCTTAATTATAATCTTCTTGTCCTTCCATTTCATTACATTCTATTCCCAAAAGAATTATCAAGAATCTCTGGCCAAAAGATAATTCCGCATTTACAAGCTCAAATGTATGCAACCACAAATTCTGTTTTATATCCCTAAGATTTTTGTTACAGGTGGCCATGAAGAGTGTGTTTTTTATTTTTATGTTTTTGGGACCTAAAAAACAAAAATAATCGAGTAAAAAAATTCTTATATATATATATATATATATATATATATATATATATATATATATATATATATATATATATATATTTTTGTTTTTTGTTTTATTGTCTAAATATTTAATATTTATTTTTTCATATTAGAGTTTGTAAGTTGATGATCCTTTTGATTCATTTTCAAAATATTGGTGGCCGACCATGAGAGTAGGATATTGGTTTCAATGTAATGTAACTAAATTATAAGTGCGCTTTTTGTCTCATATTTTTTGTTCTCTTTACATTTTACTCTATTTGCAAGGTGTTGTTTGAAATAAGTCACAATTATTTTCTTACCTTCTTTAATTTGGTACATTAAAAAGAAGCAATCTATTTTCTTGCCCTTAATAATGATTATAACGCATGATAGGATATATTATTTTTAATTAATTTTCTTTTTATCTTTTCATGCAAATAAAATACTTTTATGATAGTAGATATTAATTAAAATCTGTGCATTCAAACAAGAATTATTGACTTATATATTAATATAGAATTCCAGTTTTCCTTTTTTTTTTTTTTTTTTTTAATTTTTACAAGTTTTCCGAAATGATCTTTTGAATAATTTTTTGTGCAATTATTTGTTGATATTTAAAGTAAATTTAATTAAATTTGGAAAGTTCGTAAACTTACTCTTGTGGGTAATAATGACAACCATAGGATGGTGAAAATGGAAGCAATATTATGAATAACATTATGAAGAACTCTGTGTGTATATATATATATATCGCTTATCATTTTTGGGTACAAGTAACCAAATATATACCATTTCACTGTAACAAAGCTGTAGCAAAAGTTCAGACAACCTAATACTAGGAATAGGGATTAAACAAAATCCAGTATGAATTCCAATTCCAATTCCATTTGGACTGTAGAACACCCCCATCCCTCTACCAAACAGACAAAACAGCATAATAAGTTTGGTTGGATATGTATTGTATGTCCAACCAATACAATGCATATCAAATTTTAAATAATTTTTTTAATATTTAAATTAAATATAAATTTTCTAATTTAATTGTGCAGTGTAAGTTTATAAAATATGTTGGCATGTTTGGATTTACTTTTGAAATAATTTTATGCTTTGGAAAACAAAAAATTAAGTCCTCTCTCTTTTAATAATACCAAAAAAAAAAAAATTATGTTAATACCATTCATATTCACTACCATTCAATATTTAGGGATAATTAGTGAGAAGTTGTAATAATGACACTAAATTAATAAAAAATCTCAAAAGCAAATAATTATGTTAGTTTTAGTCCTATCTATTAGAGTTTATGAAAACACTAATATTCTAATTATAATTGTGTCACCAACAGCTGCCCCACTATTGTTGGTGCTGGATTTCAACCACCACCGGTCACTGAAACTCCAGTTGTCAGTCGTTGCATAGCATGCACAACCAAACAAACGTAGCTCGAAGTAAGAAGGAGTATGACCACATATAAAGATAGGAGAATGGTGAGGACCACTGAAGTTTAGATGAAGGGAGACGATTTGATTCGGTGAAGAGCAGTGGAGACTGCTTTGGGCAGTGATAGAGGGGAACATGACTTGTGAAAAGAAAGGTTCGGGCCACGTCAACACTGTGGCGGTGTTTCCTTTCGAAAAGTCCATTTTATTCGGGAGTATGAAGACAAGAGAACCAATGATGAATACCTAGGGAAGTACAAAGAGATTTGAAGGGACCGCTATCATATTCTCCACCACCATCACTTTAAAATTGTTGGATGTGTATGGCTAATTGAGTTTGGACATAGGCTAAAAAGTTTTTAAAATGGTGAAAAACTTCATATTTTTGTTTCATGAAGTATAATCAAGCAACGTGTGTAGTCATCAGTGAAAAATACATAATATTTATAACCAGAGACAGAAATCACAAGAGATTGCCATATACATCAGAGTGAACTAAAGTAAAGGGAAAAAAAAGATTTTTATTTCATGTGGGGTGGGAACGGAAGTTGTGTGGATTTACTCAAAACATACCTTGAGCAGAAGAAGAATTTAAATTTAAAAAGAGTAGATAACAATTTATTAGAACCCAAGTAAGACATGACTTCAACTTAGCCGATTATGCCAAAGCATGGACAAGTTGACTGAGCCAGATAAAGTGTGTAGGCGGGGAGAGAGGGTAGGTTACTTGTAGAGACCATCCTTACATTGACCCCAATAGAAGAGAAAACTAGAAGTGAGATAAGAGATATAGAAGTGGTGAGCATCAAAAGCACAAAGAACATGATTATCAATGCAAAATTGAGCAATGTAGAGTATTTTTTCATGCATTGAAAGAACAACATAGACATTATTAAGAAAAAAAGAAGAGGAGCCAAGTGGTAATGTCATGTTACCGGTATAAGTTATTGGTAGTGTCAAGATTCAATATATTTCAATTATGGAGAATGATCAAATTTATACAATAATTATGTTGTAACTGTTCCTAAAATATAGATTGTAACTATTCGTAAAATTTAGACTAAATAATATGAATTGATTACTAAATTAATTAAAATAATAAATAGAAGTTTAATAATTAAAATGCTTTCATTTCGATCATTTTATCCGGCGAGTTCATTCCAACTTTTCTCGTACTTATACATGTTTATATTTTCTGCAATATGAAAACTTGTTTATATGTTTTAAATTGATATTATTTAGATAAGTTGACTCATTGCATATCTCTATAATCTAGATATTATTGGATTGATTATTCATATTCTTGCTTGCCTTAATCTCTGAAAAATACTATTGTGATTTCACTTGTGCTACAACATTGTTAATTAGTTTCTTATGAAATCATTTAATTCAGAAAACTTGGACCTTATTGAGATTTTGTTGAAAAAGTTTTTCCTGAAATCTTCTAAAACAAAAATCACAACAGAATTTTTTAATTTCGATATATTGAAAAACGAGAAGAACTCGTACTTCCGGCATGTTTCAATTCTCTACGAGGTCTTAAATCCTCCCATGACGAATTTAACACAAGGTAAATTAATATGTCGGGTCGTTTTCACTGAACTTAATCAAGATGTTTTTTTTTACAAAAAATGAATAAAACAATTTCGAAAAACTAAGAATCAATTTATAATGCACCAGGAGGTCGTGAAGATAGAGGAAGAAAAAAAGGGAAACAAAAAAGAAAAAGAAAAAAATGATTAAAAAATTAAAAAAAATAAAATGACAATTTTGTCCATCTATTTCTATTAGTTTGGATGAAAATTCTAACATAAGGGTCTTTTAAAACTACCTTCATACATAAAGGATTTAAAATAAAACGAGAAAAACTTAAGAGGACTACTTAGAAACATGTCAATAGTTAGAGAGTTTAAAATATATTTTGCTCTAATATAATTGACGAATCTAAAAAGTTGTGATTACTTGGTTAAATATTTAGTTACATTTCCATATTTTTATTAAACTTGATTGTTTCTCCAAATCCCTTTTGTGCTTCGTTGAGTTTATCTTCTTGATACGATTGTTTGAACATTTGAAGAACCTTGAATTGTGCTTAATAGTGGAAATTCTAATATTTGGAAATTTAACTTAAACCTAGCATATTTTGGATGTTAATGTTAATATAATATATGAGCGTGGCCCATTAAGTCAAAATTCTAACCCTAGGGTTCCCTTAGTCCCCTATAAATATTTCTATTGTTTATCTCTATAATGTACATTGTTTTCCTAAACATTAATATATCGTTTCATGTTCACTATTTCACTTCTCAATTATTTTAAAATAGTATCAAGAGCTAATGTTTTTTGGCCCTGGTTTTATTTCAACCAGGGCTCCAAATCCATCGAAAACCATATCATCGGAACCGTCTCGATGAGGGGATTCCAAATCCACCAATATTATCCCATTCTGATCACTCACACACCTTTACGTTCGCAAAGAAGACATTGTCGTTTTTCTCTTCTCAGATCCACACGCCGTTACCAACTGTTTAATGATTTGTCCCTACCACGTCAACCCTAATCAGCACCCATTTGGCACCCATATCAGTGTTGCATCATCCATTGATTACCACGTCATCTATTAACTCTGCCACATCAGTACCCCAGTCAGCCCCTTCTGCCACGTTATCGGTTCTTTGAGGTAACTTTCTTTGTACCGATTCGGGCCTTTTTAAATCAGTTTTTTATAAAATTGGATAAATTCCTAGGGTTTTGGACGGTTCTGATTTTATTTTTGGCCTCTGTTTTGTGATTTGAGACTTACATAATATAAATCCTTTATATTCGTGTGGTTTCTACGCCGATTCACCCATTTTCAACCGATTCTTGAAGATTTAATATCGGTTCCTGGATAATTTCAGCATTTTAGATCTATCTGTGATCTCCATTTAATCAAATTTGGATCATAAAGTATAGTTTTCTTTATATTGTTGATTTGGTTCCTCACAGAGATTTGATCGATTCAAGGGTTTCTCAATCGGTTCTTCACGAGTATAATAGACTGCTTCTTGGACAATTTTAGCATTCTGAATCCATCCATGGTAGCAGTTTCTCTAGATTCATACCATAAAATATACTTTATTGTATATTGTTGATCCGATTCAAAACGATGTCTACGGGTTGCATTTTTTCAATCATTCTTAATGCCAAAGAGAGTTCGGATCCTACTTCCACTACTGTTGTAAGACCTCAATTTTCCACGTATGTCATTTTATTTTCATTTTAGAGTATTTAGAAAATTACGAGATAAAAATTGAGTTAATTGAAAACCTAATTAAACGTTTTTGGGTCAATTGAAAATTCAGAAACCTTTATTCTAAATTTTGGGATTCAAATTGTTACTTAAATTTCTAAACTAAAAATTTTAAGGGTTTAAATTGCGATTTAAGAAATTTGTAAATGGTACATTAGACTAAAATAAGGATGTAAAGAAGATAGGGGGAGACAAGAGTAATAAAATAAAAGATTTTTTAAACACATATATAACATATACGGTTGTGTGTGTTGTTTGCCGGCCGAATGACGAACCAAAATAGAGAGAAGAAAGAGACCGGCGACGTGGCAAGATCAGATCAAATATCTATCCACTTATTTCATGTATATAAATACCTGTGCACGAACATCATGAAGGAAGGAAGGAAATCTGAAGAAATTTTAGGAAAAAATCTAGAGAGAGAGAGATGGAGGATCGGAAGGGTGTCGTCAGGCGTTCGTGATCGCCGATAGAAGGGGATTATGTTCTGATCAGCCGACGATTGAGGGTTCTCCGGCGAGCAGTGTGTTTCGGTTACAGGGGTGTGTGTGTGAGTTCGATTCATTGTCGGTGGTGTGGGATCGTTGTCGTCGCTCGGTGAGTGTGTGTAGGTAGTCGTGTGCATGTGCGTGTTCTGAGATTGTGTGTACTTGTATTGTGTTTGATTGTGTGTGTGAGAGTGTTCGGATGACGGCGATCGTGTGTGTGTCTGTGTGCGTTTTGTTTATCGTCGATGGTTGTCGGTGATCAGTGCCGTCACCGCTCGTGTGTGCAGGTGTTGCTGCTTTGTGTGTGTGTGTGTATGTATGTGTGTGTGTGTCGGCCGTCAATGGTGTGGATTTTTGATGATATAGAGTGAAAATATATTTCTTCTCATAAAGGATGTGGATTTTTAACTATACTGATGATTTTGACGATGCCATAGTTGTTCTCCCCGAAAGGGGTGTGAATTTTATTTCTCCCCGTAAGGGGTGTGGATTCTTCCCATGGGATGTGAATAATTCTCCCCGTAAGGGGTGTGGATTATATTTCTTCCCAAAAAGGGATGTGGACATTTCGTAGGAAGGCATTCCTACGGATGTTACGGTACCGTTGTAACTCCCAATTGTGAGGTTAAAACGATCACTATGGCTAACCAGTGTGCGTTGTAGTGGAAGTGGTGTGTTTGAGATGTGTGTTTGAGGTGTGTTTAAGATGTGGTGTTTACTTATATTGGGTGATTTATTATTTATTATGGTTATTGGTATGAGTTTATACTAGATGGATTTGGATGAAACTTATCTATATCGCTTAATTTTTACTATTTATATACTCATGCTCGATCCATATTTAATTATGGTAATATTTAGAATGCATTATTATCTTAAAAAAAATGTTTTATTAAGAAGGAAGTACACTCGCAGGTACAACAGTTAGGAGTTGGTCCCTTACTGGCACTAGGTAGAGTCCGGTGATGGTGTAGGATGGAAATATTTTGGGAAGAGTTGTCTGAGGCGAATCTGTGAGAGCTTCATTGTTATTATACTTTTGTTGCTACTATAATTCAGGGACGGGTGTGTCCCCAGTTGGAGATGTTGTATATGGTCAGAATTTATGGTTGTATATTTTTGTATGTACGTTGTCGTTTACTAGTGGGTTTGACGTTAAGATGAGGTCGTGTCGACGTCACGCCGGTCCCACGGTGACAGGTGTCCGGGGTGGGGTGTGATAACTGTTACTATTTCTATTGAAGATATGACTTCACTCTTCCATTATATTTTCTCCAAGAATGGTGCACACTTTTCCCCTGCTCTCTCACTTACTACAGGTAACTCTTATTGGTTCTTCAATTCTACTTGTTGTAATCATATTACATCTGATCCCAACATCTTCTCATCCAAACTATTTTCTATGAATGCCCCTAGTACTCATACCATTGATGGTTCTCAAATGCTTGTTACTCATACCGATTAGGTTTCTACTTCATATCTTTCTATTCCTAACACATATTTGATTTCAAAACTCATCTTAAATCTCATATCTGCTGGGCAACTTTGTGAATTGGGATTTGAAATCATATTTTCTAATAGTGGTTGTCATGTGTAGAATCCTCGGACAAGAGAAATTCTTAGGAGTGGTAATAAAGCTAGACATATATTTGAACTTAACAGTTTGTGTCACGACTTGTCCCGAAATCCCGACATCCCGGGCTGGCGTGACGACATCATGACATCACCGAAAACAACCAACCAACCATCTATTACACGACAATATGCATATATATAAATAAACCATCATTTATATGAAGCTATATATATTTCTGTTATGGGAATACACCCGTTCTCCAAATATACTAACAGCAAAATATAATACCACAAACCCCTCATAGGTTCGCCTTAGAAAGCTCATCTTAACCCTCCACACGACTCCATCGTAGGACTTTACCTAGCGTCAGTAGGGGACTGACTCCTAACTGTTTCACTTGCGAGTGTACTGCTTTCTTAATAAAAATATCTTTAATAATAAAAACTCATTTTACAACATCTAAATGGATCAAGCGTAAGTTTATAAATACCACATAGCTCGTAAAATCCCCAGTATAAAAGTAGAAAAAATAAAGCAACATAATTAAGTTCCATTCAAATCCAACTAATATAAAAATCATACTAATCACCATGATAATAAATATCAAATCAGCCAATATACGTAAAACACCACATCTCAAACATACTTTTTCAGCACCCAACTCACACACACACTGGCCAGCCCTAGTGATCGTTTTAACCTCACGATCGGGAGTTGCAACGGTACCGTACCACCTGTAGGATATGTCTTCCTACGAACACCCATCACTCCGCCGAAGCAGATAATCACTGCGCAATATAACGTCTAACATCACTCTGTCAAAGCAGATAAACATCACTCCGCCGAAGCGGATAACATCACTCTGCCGAAGCAGATAAACACCACTCCGCCGAAGCGGATAAATACTATGGCATCGTCAAATCAATACCATCACCAAATCATAAATCAATAACATTGTCTAATCAACATTGTCAAATCTCAAACATCACGCTCTATTTCCTAAACCGATTTTAATCCAAAATCATATTTTTCACTTTCTTTTAAAAAACGTATGATTTCACCAAAATCATTTTTTCACTTTTTATTTTTAGAAAAGCAGATATTTTTCACTCTCTTTTAAAACCACCAAATCCAACGAAACTCATTTTCCAACTTTCTTTTTAGAAACCAACACAATACCCCGAAAATTCATTTTTCCAACTCACCCAAATACCTGCTTGATCCATATAATTTGTAAACTCGTACAGTTTAAGTAGACCCATATTTTATCTCATATATATATATATATATATATATATATATATATATATATATATATAGTCTGGTAAGAAGACAGTACACTCACCTTTTTCTCCGCATGACGAAAACGTTACTGTCCAAAATCTACTGGGATGCTGGCGCATGTGAACTTAACAATGATAGGCTTAAATTAATATTTTACTTTAAAATAACCTAATATACCATGCAGGTCCTAAATTCCATATTTCTCATTTCCAAATTAATTATGCAAAATTTGTTATTTCTGTCTATTTCGCTACGTTAATATTCATTGTACGACATTATTAAACTTAGCGGTTATGAAATTATCGTGGCGATTACAAAATTTAATGCTAATAATTTAATTTGATGGAAATAATAATTAACAATTAAAATATTAACCAATAGGATCGTTACCTATCCCGGATCGCCTACCGGTCGCGAAATGGATTTTTTTTTTTTTTTTTTTTTTTTTTTTATTTGGGTTGTTTGGGTAATTTAATTTTTTTTTCTTTTTTCCTTTTTTCTTTTTTTTTTTTTTTTTCTTCTTCTTCCTCTTCCTTCTTTTTCCATTTTCTTTGCTGCTTCTGTTTCAGTTTGCTGCTCTCGCCGACCTCTTTCTCTCTTTCCTCACCAACCTCTAACAGTCTCACACCATCGACGACGACGCACACATCGTCAGAACTCACTCATCGACCAAATAACCTACACACCACCGGCAGCCCACAACTGATCACGCCCACCCACCCACTGTTGAACAGAACACAAACACGTCGGCTGAACAACGGCGACAATCCCACACGACGAACTCGCCAGCTCACACATATACACCAAAACACACACACTTCAATGTCCACACCCATACACACATACCATCTTACCACACGACACACACATGCACACAATCGTCCGACGATCGATGCATGCAACCGGCGATGACATGCACACACACATGCACCGGCGATCAACAAAATGCACTGCCGACACACCAACCAGCAAACAGAGCACATAACACGCACACACACTGCCGATCATCCCCATACACATACAATCACCGGCGACGGAAACGAAACAGAGACGATCGCATGCTCACCTACACACAACGTTGACGGCCAGAAAATGCACACACACACACACATTGTCACAAATAGAACAGCCGAACAACACACCCACATACACCCACACAATCGTCATATGAACACCTCATCACCAACTGCACACCGTCGACCAAACACACCCACAACCGAAACCCAACTTCTCTCTCTCTCTTCTTGATTTTTCTGATTTTCTCGATTCTTCTTTTTGAGATTTTCCTGATCACCACTTTGATGGATGCATTTATATGCATGAACTTGGTGGTTCATCTTAATCCCACGCCCTGCCACATCGTTTCTCTCTCCTCCACTGCTCATGTATTAGTATATCTCAACAAAATGGACAACCCGAATGCAAACATAGATACATTCTTGACATAGTTGGTGCTCTCCTTATTTCTTCATCCTGTCTTGAGTGTTTTTGGGGTGATGTTGCATTCACTGTCGTATACACAATAAATTGTATCCCTTCCATCACAATCCAACATTAGTCTCCATTTGAGCACCTTTTTGGTAAACATCCCGATTACTCCGAACTCAGAGTCTTTGGTTGCATTTGTTTTGTTCTTCTTAAACCACATGAACGCAACAAACTAAAACCCAGGGCTCACCTGTGTTATTTTTTCGAATATGGCATTGAACATAAAGGGTATCTATGCTAGGATCCCATTTCTAAAAAAATTCGTATCTCTTGTCATGTCATTTTTTGAAAACATCAAATGTTTTCTTCCTTACGGTCATTTGACATGACAACCATCACTAACTCTAGATTCTTTACTGATCCAACTATTAAGTTATTTCTTGAGAATACAGTTTCAAGTATTGTTGAGCCTACTGCAGCACCACCAGTTGAGCCCAGTCTTGTACCTTACGCTGAGTCCACTCCAGAACCACCAACTAATCTCACCCCTCCAACTCGATCAACCATGCCTAAGACTTCTCCTGTGGTCGATGATTCTGTACCGACTGCCTTTGACACCTATACTCTATATCACTCCCGCCGCTCTATCAGAGTAACTCATCATCCACCTTATCTCTCTGATTATCATTACTTTTATACTATACTTCATCTACATCAGCCTCAATTCTATAAGGAGACTAGTACTAATCCTCTTTGGCAGAAAACAATGGACGAAGAATTTGAGGTCCTTGCCAAAACTCACATCTAGGATATTGTTGATCTTGTCCCTAGGAAAACTTCCATTGGGTGCAAATGGGTATTTAAGATGAAAACACTTTCTGATGGTTTTGTTGAACGATAGAAAGCCCAACTTGTTTGATAGCTCAAAAATAATACTCTTAAATGATACTGCGATACTAATTAGTACGGCGTTCAAGTAGGGTGTCGAACCACAGAGATTGGTCTTGTAATTATCAATTTTTTTTTATTATTTTTCTTCCTTTGTCGAAAACCAATTTTGAGTTTTGATTTTAAAGATAAGAAAAGAAAATAGTAAATCTAGAAAAAGAAAATAAAGAAGTGGGTTAGGAATTGTGGGTTTAGTATTTTGAGAATTATGTTTTTCTCGTATTTTCTATTTAAATCAAATTTTTATAAACGAGTGTTCCCAATTACAAGCCAGAGCTAATTAGAAAGTTATGAATTATTATTCTCCGGCATGATTTATCTTTGGCAATAGTGTTTTCTTGGATACAATCCTCAAAAATACCGTTTACACTTTGTACCCCTTAAGATTTCAAGCTTCCAAAAATAAAAATAAAAGAATAAGAACAAAGAACTATATACAAATGGACTAGAATTTGAAGGAAAATGGTATGAATTTTGCTCCCAAGCTTCTCCTCTATTTATAAGACCCAAAAGTGAAATTAGGGGTGTAAATTAGTCAAATCTGGAGGCTTTAGGGTGCAAATTGATCAAATCCAAAGGCCCAGAGGTTGCTTTGCAATTTTTCCACCGGAGTGGGCACGGGTCGGGTCAGATCGGGTCAGGTCAGGTTCGGACCGAAACGGGCTAGGGCGCGTGCAAATGTGTGGCCGCACAGGAAGGCCAACTTCAAATGGCTATATCTTTTTCATACGAACACCAATTTAACTCTATAACCAATCGTTGGAAATGTTAGAGAGTCTGCTTTCATATTCAACTTGTTTCATCTTAAAATTCCAACTGTGCATTTAGTTATGTCCAAAAGAGTGGACAATGATCTTTATTCTAGTGCCGAAAATCGGGACTTTTATCCGCTTGATCATTTTCTTTGCATTTTGCTCCAAATTAATGTGGTTTTGTACCATTTACAAAATTCTACAAAAAGAAATAAAATAACTTAATTTATAATAATTTAATTTATTTCAAAGAATAACAAAATTTTGTTTAGTGGTATTAGATCATACAAAATGTGATATGATCACACCCCTAAACCTAAATTTTGCTAGTTCCCGAGCAAAACTAAGTATACTAATTAATTAAAAAATCATTTTTGTAGGGAACACGATTGCATTTAGCGTATGCAACAAGCCTTTAAACTCCTAAGTCACCCCTAGTAGACGAGTTTAGTCTCGTGAGTATTTACAGCGATGCAACCCATAAACATCTCAAGTTCCTTATTGTGAATTTTATTCTTTACCAAATATCTAATAATTCTGTCCAATGCTAACATATTAAATTGAGATCAAACAAGAGTTACTTAAAATGTCATTGATCTCATAGCACATAATTTCTAGCAATATTCATTTTTGTACCCACAACATACATGCAACTATCTTTTATAATTTAGAACAAATAGCTAGTCAACTTAAATTTAAAGAATCAAACAACGTTTTCCCTGAAAACATATATTTACCTATATCTTTATTATTATTATTATTTTTAATTTTTTTTTTTGCATATAAAAATAAATAATTTCCTTTAAATAAGTGACACATGCAATGTTAACCCTACTGGGCTTTCTAAGATGTCTGTGTAGTAAGTGTTGGGCCAATGATCCCAATCCAGTTGGCTCAGGGCATTAGGTGTTGAAGTACCCTTTAGGCTTAATAACTCGAACAACTTAAGTTTCAAAGTTAACGAGCCACTTATCTTTTTAACAAATCACTTCCCTATTTTGACGCGAAACTCGAAGCTTACTAAGGCAAAAGACCCGATTACTTAGAAGAAGTTCATTATTAAGACAGAAAATCATTATTATTATCACAAATGTTTTATTATTAAAATAATTTATTTGTTTTTTTAATATTTTTTTTACATATATATTTAAATTTCAGGGATATGTTATTTTCATGTCAAAATTCAGTAAATCAATTCATGTATTAAATTTAAAATAAAAGAAAGTTAGCATGCATGTAAGGATTGAATTTTTTTTTTTTTTTGAAAATCAGTGCTCTGCTCCAATAATTATTTAGAAAATTCTAGTTTGTACCTGACAAACGTGTTATCAAAGGATAGATTGACAAAATGCGAAATAAGATATCAGAAGAAATATAAGCATTTACCCCACCCCCCAAACCTAAACCCCGCATTGTCCTCAATAAGAAAATTATGAAATTAATTAGGTAAGGAAAGATACAACCTGACGTATCATATTTGCTTATTTGTACTGAGTCAGTACAGACTGCTTGGAAACCTGTTTGACAAAACACTCATGGAAACTTATCAAATCAAATATAAGAGTAAAAACTAAAATAAGAAATTTTTAAAACAACAGTGGGTTGCCTCCCTGTCAGTGCTAAATTTAACGTCTTTAGCCGGACGATGAGTATCTGAGCTTCCTATCCGTAGTGGAGTAACCCTCTTCTCACCTTCTGTTGATTTACTCTCTAGTCAATGAGTGCTAAGTAGCGGGTAACACTCACAGTTCTCAACTTCTTTCCCTGATCAAATCTCATTTCTTTCTGGTGGGACTTAATTGGTGGTCTTTTTATCAAGACCCCCAAGAGATGTTGAGTGATGTCAACCCATTGAATATGACATGAACCATCTATGATTAAGGTTGACGGTTGGTCCATCGCATAAAAAAGATAAACATTAATTTTGTGATGAGGTGACATGAGTATAAGGATAGCTCCATCAAAGGAAGATTACCCATATGTGTCTTCGATGGTTAGATCTCATCTTTCTTATAACTTTCTATACTAACCTCCTCTATGTACATATTTTCGAATTTTGCGCTCACCTGCTCACCATCACTTTTGTATTCCACTTCCTTCTCTGCCTCACAAACCAGTAAAGGTTGAGCCCAAAATGGCTCAAACTCAAGATCATATTGTTTGAGTTCCTTACCAGTTTTCCTTAGCGGTGGTCCTTTTGACAACTCTCCAAATTCACTTTCATGCTCTAGACTACTTTTCGCATCACCCACTTGAATGTCAATCTCTAGACCATTTTTTGCAATTTCTTCTTTTAGTAAATTCAATGATTCACCTAACTAGGGTTTCTTTCCAATCTATCTCTTCAAATTGTTTTTTCAAGGATTGAGCTCACCTTTTTAAGATTTGGTTTTTCCTTTCGGAGATTTGGCCTTGTTCTGCTAAGGATTTGTGGTTTTTTGCTAAGGTTTGGCGTTGCTTTGCTAAGGCTTGGCTATTCTGTACTAGGGATTGGCGTTACTCTTCCAACATTTTTAGAATTTGTTGCATTACGGTGGGTTCAGAATTTTTAGCTTCTTGGAGAAATGGTAGTTGACATTGGGGTTGGTAATAGTATTGATCATAAAGGTACAACCCTGCAGGCTCATTATAATATTGTTGATCCCATCCATAATTATTCGAGTTTGATTATACTCGGGTGGCGGATAATATGAATCGGGATAAACATTATTATAGGGGTATGTGGAGTTTTGTAAATTGTAAAGACATTGATTGGTGAAATGGTTTGGGTTTTGGTATACGATTCACGAGTAAGGATCAGGTTGTGGTCTTGAGAGAAGAGACTGTTGAGAATCTGCAAACGAAATGTCAATTCCCTCAAAGTAATTAACCATTTACCCTAGTCCCAATTTTTTTTTTTTTAATAATTTCTTTTTAAAAACAAATAGACAGATTAAACTGAATCCTTACTTGAAGATCTGGAATGAAAGATTGGATTTCGGTTAACCTATGAAAACAAACTCAAGAAAAAAAGTGGATAAATATATACAAGCAGAGAAAAAAAAAATAATAACAAAAATTAACAATTAGCAATGCCGATCCTTGGCAACGATGCCAAAATTTGATCAATAAAAAATAATACCCTTAAATGGTACCGCGATATTGATGTAGTACGACGTTCAAGTAGGGTGTCGAACCACAGGGATCGGTCTTGTAATTATCAATTTTTTGATGATTTTTTTCCTTTTGTTGAAAATGAATTTTGAGTTTTGATTTTAAAAATAAGAAAATAAAATAGTAAATCTAAAAAAAAGAAACATAAAATAAAGAACCGGGTTACGAATTGTGGGTTTAGTATTTTGAGAATTATGTTTTTCTCATATTTTTTATTTATATCAGATTTGTATAAACGAGTGTTCCCAACTACAAGTCTGAACTACTTTGAAACATATGGATTGTTATTCTTCAACATGATTTATCTTCGTTATTTAATTCATACACTAAACTAATTTAAGGTAAATTAAATTCTAGGTATAAACCATCCAGACGAATAATCAATCCCCAAGATTATGATTATGTGACCATTAGATCTAAACCACAGGTACAAGATCTAATATTCTAATAGTAATTGAATTCAAATCAAAATCTCTACAAGAATATTTTAACAATAAATTCAATCATAATTAAATTCATTTTTACGAACGAAATTCTTGCCACATAATTGGTTATACAAAATCCAAATTTAAATTAAAAAAAAAATACAATATTACATAATCTCAAAAGTACAATACTGCAACCCTAACCTGGTTGAAGGAAGTTAACCGCTCATCGTTGTGTAGAACGGTATTTTCTTAGATACAATTCTCAAAAACACCATTTACACTTTGTACCCCTTAAGATTTAAAGCTTCCTCCCATCAAAAATAAAAATAAATAAAGAAGAAAAACAAAGAACTATATACAAATGGTCTAGAATTTGAAGGAAAATGGTATGAATTTTACTCCCAAGCTTCTCCTCTATTTATAGGACCCAAAAGTGAAATTAGGGGTGCAAATTAGTCGAATCCGGAGGCTTTAGAGTGCAAATTGGTCAAATTCGGAGGCCAAGGGGCTGTTTTACAATTTTTCCATCAGAGTGGGCCCGGGTCAGGCTGGATCGAGTAGGGTTTGGGTTGAAAACGGGCTGGGGTGCGTGTAACGTGTGGCTACACATGAGGACCAACTTCAAACTGCTGTATTATTTTTATATAAGCTCTTATTTGACTCTATAACTAGTAGTTGGAAAACGTAGAGAGTCTATTTTCATATGCCACTTGTTTCATCTTAAAATTTTGACTGTGCATTTAGTTATATCCAAAAGAGTGGAAAATGGTCTTTATTCTAATGCCAGAAATCGGGACTTTTATCTGCTTGATCATTTTCTTTGCATTTTGCTCAAATATAATGTGGTTTTGTAGCATTTACAAAATCCTACAAAACGAAATAGAATAACTTAATTCATAATAATTTAATTTATTTTAAAGATTAACAAAACTTCATTTAATGGTATTAGATTGCACAAAATGTGGTGCGATCATTGTAGCCAAGGGATTTACTCAGGAATATAGAATTGACTATGAAGAGACATTTGCTCTAGTGGTAAGGCTTACATCTGTCCGTACTCTTCTTGCCATTGCTGCCGTTTGAAAATGGACTCTCTTTTAGATGGATATCAAAAATGCATTTCTTAATCGAAATTTATCCCTCTTAACATAGTTGCCCCTCAAAATAAAGTTTGTCGCCTTCGGCGTGCCTTATATGGTTTGAAACAAGCTCCAGGTGCCTGGTTCGTAAAATTCAGCACTACCATTCATCTGTTTGGGTTCACATCAAGTGTTCATGATTCGGCCCTATTTATTTACCACACTAACAATGGTATTCTTCTTCTTTTATTGTACATGGATGACATGATTATTACTAGGGATGATCTGCACATTATCTCTGAACTCAAAAAGTTTCTCAGTGGACAATTCAATATGAAAGATCTTGGTATGCTCACTTATTTTCTTGGTCTCGAAGTTTTATCCAGTTCATATTGATATTTTCTCTCTTAGGCCAAATATGTCTTGGATCTTCTTTCCAAGGATGACATCACTGACTCTAGCATTGCCACTACTCATCTGGAGCCGGATATCAGACTCACTCCACTAGATGGCTCACCTCTTCCAAATGTCACTCTATATTGCCAACTAATTGAAAGTCTAGTATACCTCATTGTCACTCACCTAGACATCGCCTATGTCATTCATTAAATCAACCAGTTCTTGTTCGCTTCTCGTACCACTCATTACTCGGTTATTCTTTGCATCATTCGGTATGTCAAGGGTACCTTATTTCACAGACTTTATTTCTCAGCCCAGTCTGCTCCTACTTTATAGGCTTATTCCAATGCCGATTGGGCTCGAGATCCCACCAACTGACGATCAACCACTAATTATTATTTTTTCTTGGGTAACTCCTTCATTTCTTGGCGCAGTAAGAAACAAACTATGGTTTCTCATTCCAACACTGAAGTTGAAATCATGTCATGGCTGATGAAACACAAGAACTACTTTGGTTTTGGTGGTTCATCGCTAACATGCGAATCTCTTCTCCTACTACCACCGTTTTACATTGTAATAACAAGAGTGCTATTCAGATTGCCCACAATGATATCTTTCACAAGCGTACAAAATACATCAAGATTGATTGTTACTTCATCCGTTATCACATCTCTAGAATATGGTTCGTTTACAATCCGTCAGTTCAATTGATCAGACAATAGATATTTTCACTAAGGCTCATCCACCTAGACGCTTTCTGTAATACCCCGAAAATTTATATTTTGAAAATATTATATGAGTTCAATATTTTAGGGATTGTTTTTTAAATTTATAATATAAATAATATTTGATAATTTTCGGGGATAGATATCAATTTTAATTTGCCTTTTAATTATTTTGGGACTAATGTGTTATTTAAAATATATTTTTAATAGTTTTGGGAGGTGATTAATATTTTTTTTATTTAAAAAAAAAGTGTTTATGTAAATAAATAGATAAATAATATAAAATATATGGTTAGCATTTGTTTCCTTCTTAAAGAAAGAAACAAATGCAAAACCACACATATATAAATATGTGTTGTCAAGACAAGTGGCAATTAAAATAATAATAATAATAATAATAATAATGGGTAATGGCAGTGACATGTATGGATATATATATATATATATACTAAACCCATGCCTGAAAGCACGGATGTAAAACAAAACGACCAAAAAAATAGATTTTTTCACATAATATCCTCTATTTATATGACATTTTACACATAATTCACTTGAACATCAATAATAACAATGGAACAATAATAATAACTAACGATCAAGACTAAACCTTGTTTTTACTTAGTTTGAGGACTATCATCATTACCTTCTTCCGACTTTCCCGTTTCATTGGCCACTCTTCAACTGCCGTTTTCATCAACATTGGGCATATAATCCAACATAACATTTTCCACGATGTTGATATCTTCCACTTCGTCGTCGTCACCGTCACTGGAGATTTTCCAATTCTTGGAACGTGCTCGAGCAAATGAGTGTCAAGCTCTTTCTCTATCGTTTCCTTCAAGTTTTCATCATCGTGTCCCCGTTTAATTTATTGTATTTTCTCGCATTTACCACTTCTCCATGTCCTATTCCACCCTCATAGCCGCCCGTCGCCACCACCAACCACCCCTACTAACCACCACCGCCACATAAATAATATTAATAATTGTACTACTTTGTTGAAGAAATAGTTTTTATTATTAGAACTTGCAATTACAAAAAAAAATTGAAATTATCTCATTAGTAACATTCTTGGCATCAACGAATGTTGGAACAAAAAAAATGTTTATCTTTAACTCAATCAAAAAGAACAAAATAAAATAATTAAACTCTAATATGAAATTCTCAATAGACAAACCAAATACCAAATTCTCAATAGATAGAACAAAAAAAAAAAAAACTACTGAAGAAGATTTTTGGTGTGTGAAATTACCATTACTTTCATCCCACCCACCAACCGCCCTCTCCCACTGCCACCACTACCAGCCACTGCCCACTGCCGCCACCATGTTTGGAGAAATAGAAATAGAAAATGCTTATGGATCCCTTAACCAAACATGTTTCTCTCATACTTCCTAATATCAAGAAGTAAGTAGATATACAACGATTTGTTTGTTTTTTTTTTTACATAATCTCATCTGTTTATAAGACACCCTCCAATGTTAAAAAATAATTTTCAAGTGAACACAACCAATACTTAAAGTACAAAAAAAAAAAAAAATAGACATAATTCCTTTTATTTATATGACATTCCTAAATCGCACTCTAATTTTAAAACAACACAACATTAATAGACACAAACAAATAGAGCAAAAACATAGAACTATGAACATAGTAGATTTATGTGAACAAAAATACATAAATATGGAAACAAAAAATCGAAAACAGAAAAATCTGGGAGAAGAACAGAAACTTGGCTTGGAACAAAAGCACTAAAGAAACACCACCTATTCAATTATGTTATTGGCTTTTGAAATTTTTTGGAACTGAAACACTAAGCAAACAACACCTACAAAAAATATAAGGGACAATATCATGACACAGAACCCCCCACACTTATCCACAAAAAAAAATAATCCAAAAACAAAAAATCCATCCCCAACACTAAAAAAAGTGTTGGGGACACCCCTACACTAAAAAAAAAAAAAGTGTTTTTTTTAATCATAATGTGGGATAGTGGGATGACAATGAACCTCACACTTTTCCCAAAAAAATTGACACATCATTGCAGACTTTTTTTTTTTTTTTTTAAATTGACCACATCATTGGATTTTTTTTCCTTTTTAAATTTCAAATTGACCACTCAAAATAGAAATGTTAGGTAAAAATATATTTTTAAGCAAAAAAATGTGCTTCTAAATTTTTAGAACATTTGTTTTAACAGAATAATTTAGGGATAAAAAAATATTTTCCCCAAATACTAAAAAAATAGCTTTTGATATCCGATTTTTGTGTCCCCCACTAAATTTCAATAGTGTAAAAAAAAAAAAAAAAAAAAAACTGGTCAGTTTTGTTCCAAGAAAAATTGTGCAGAAAATTTGTTCCCTTAAAATTAGTTCCCAAAAAATTTACAAAAAATTTGTTCTCTTAAAATTAGTTACCAGATACATGGGAACATATCATAGAACGAAATGAGAGAAAACCTAAAAACAGATCCCATATTATAAGAATCACAACTCATTTATAAATTCAAAAATAGTTTAAGAAAATTGTTCTGAAAATGTGAAAAACTTGCTTGTTTTCAAACTTGCTTGGATTTTATTTTTAAATATTTAAGACATATTTACTTTACAACTTGAAAACTATTTTGCAAATTTTCACGGAAATAATTTTCAAAATTTTTATAAATACTCAAACTAATTCTTGATTTTCATTTAGGATATGATTCATTTACAACACAATTTTGAAATTTTTTAGAACAGTTTTGGAAACTGTGGACAAAAAAATCAAATTAGTACTTGAGGAATTGTTTGTTTTTAGAAACAATCAAAAATGATGAAAACAGACAATAACTTCATTACCTTGAATTTATGCAACGGGTTTTCTCATATGATTTACATGCTCTTGACTTAGGAACTTCCAGCCTAAGTGAATAGTTTTCTTAAGCACCATTGAACTTTTCAACCTGCTCAGCCTCAACTCCTAACTAGGAAAAAACAACCATCATCAATCACCCGTACCAATTCTGTTAGATTCCAAATGAATTCTTCGAAAAGATAACTCACACGTATTGAGTTTTGTTCAAGTCATGAACAAAGGTGTTTTGCTTGAGTGATTTTGACATCAAAGAGAAGGAAGAATTATTGTAAACTGTAAACGGAAAAAACCAATTCAACAAATTAAGTAGAGCCCTCAATAATCAATGAAGATAAACTCAAATGAATATACATTAGATTGCACATACATGAGACTATAATTTACGCAATAAAAACAAAAGATCTACAGATGAAGGAAGATGAGAGTGTGGATGGTTGAGGACAAGAATTGAACCTGAAGAGTTCTAGTAGCGAACTCAACCCCAATGGTTGAGTTTGATTCCAAACAAAACTCGTTACGGGTGAACCTGGATAGAATGTTCGATTTGCTGACGTTGGAGTCACCAATCAACACGATCTTATATAGATAATCGTACTCGTGATCTACCCTATGCGCCATCCTTCAACTGCCAAACACCCTCAGAAACCTACAATTACCATACACCACAAAACAAATTGAGATCCAAAAAAAAATTCAAACAACGAATAGATCTAGGACTTCCAATCAGATCCAAACCAATTCCTGTTGATCAACATACACATTCAGATAAACATGAAAACCAAAACATTTAAGTGCATTTTTGGCCTTAACTTGAAGGAGAGATCGGGAAGAAATCGGTGGTGTGAAAATGGTTTAACAAATTGCTGGTGAATCAGAATTGTATAGAGAAATTGAAGGGATTGATTTGACGGGTTTCAAATAGAAAATCGAAATGTATGCGGTTATATAGAGAGACAAATTCTAAGCAGTTACCTCTCTCCCTCTCTGATTTCTCCGTCGTTGCTCTCACTATTCCAGATTTAGACGACGGTGGTCGGATTTAAAGGCGGTGAAGGTCGCTGCCGATCTCGCCGCTCACTGCTCTCGATCTCACTATCGATCTCGTTGTCACCATCATCGTTGAGAAACTGACTTTATTTTGTGTCTGATTAGGGGTTTAGGGTGGTTTGGGAGTAAATTAGGAAATAAACTTGTAAAATTAAAAAAAAATTATTGAAAAAGGAAATTGCTTAATGTGAGAGTGAGAGAAAGGTTAATTAAGGAACGGTTGCTTAATTTTTAATTAACGAAAATTAGGTGAATCAATGTTATATCAATATTATATTAATTTAATTTTCATTTAATATAATTAAAATTTTCTTTTTGGCTAATTTAGTTTCCTAGTCAGCGAATTTATTTGGCCTCGTCAGCAATTTTTTTTATCCTAGTCATATTTGTTTATCCTAATCATAAGTTTGTCTTAATCAGCCAGAAAGTCATCTTGTTTTATATATATATATATATATATATATATATATATATATATATATATATATATATATATATATATATATATATATATATATATATTTTGGTTTCAAATTTCAGGTAGAATTTCTAACTCCTTTAATATTTGTATTTAATTTATCTCTCTTGATTATGTGATTCATGCGGAAATTGCTATTAAATTTTAACTGATTAGTTTTCATTAAATATTTAGGATTATTATGTGGAAAGCATGCCTCTGTATTTTATTTGTTGTATTAATTAGAAATACATATTAGAGGGGTTGAAATTCTACTGAGCATTGACTCACAACCCCACAGTTTTGATTGCAAGGCCGGTGAGAACGAAACGACGTCGAGAATTATTTAGGGATTTCTATTTGTAATAATTGTAATTATTATTCACTGTTATAAACTTTACTCGATTTTAATAGATCATAATTTACTGCTGCGAAATGGATAATTATCATAATAGTGGTTCAGATGATAATTAGGAATCTGAAAAATATTTATTAGTAATATTGGAATACATATTAATTAGTGGTTAATATTCCTTCTATTATATTATCATAACTAGCGTATAACCCGTGCCTGAAGGCACGGGTGTAAAACAACAAAAATAAAATGAAGAATTGACCTATTTCATTTGAACATCAATAATAATTAATGATCGAGATTAACATTATGCATATATTTAATGTGAATATCAATAACAACTAACAATTGAACATCACTAATAACTAACAATCAAGACAAACTTGTATCCATATAAAATAAAAAGACCTAACACCAATTATATGCAAATAATAAATAAAATGCATTATAATTCATATATGAAAATAAATATCACTTCACTCATTTTATGATTCCCAATACGAAAAAGAAAGATTATACATTCTTTACAAATACATACTATTTATATACCTATATAGAGCTTTCACAGAAGGGAAGTCTTGACCCAACGGTAAGAGTTGTCGTCATGTGATCTAGAGGTCACGGGTTCGAGTCGTAAAAACAGCCTCTTGCAAAAAAGCTGGGTAAAACTGCGTACAATAGACCTAAATGGTCCGACCCTTCCCTAGACCCCACACATAGTGGAAGCTTTGAAACACCGAGTTGCTTTTAATAGAGATTTACATAAATTCTCTTTTCTATTTGAGATAATGACACTTTTTGACCCCTCACAAATGGAGTCGGTGTTCAATTAGACTCCCGAATTTAAAAATAAACACACCTCTTGACATTTCAATTTAAAAATAAACACACCCCAATTCAAATTAGAATCCCCATAATGGACTAACTTATTATTATTATTATTATTACCATGGAACAACACTAATTAATCCAGCACGATTGGCACGGTAGAATAATCCTCCATGAAGCAGACCTAATTAATCCACCCACAGTAAGCAGGTAGGCAAAACAATCAAAGATATGTTTCCCCAAGCGGATCAATTGAGATAAATTATCAGTTAAAATGCAAAACCACCATTTTAAGTTAATAATTAAATCCCAGTAGAGAAAGAAAAGCAAGACCAAAGTTATCATTATTCAGATTCATAGCTAATATCCAACAAAGATAAGAAAGATCAAAAGAGATTTTATTATGCATAGAAGAATATACACGTATAACAAATTATGCCACCTGTGAGAAAACAATCAAAAGGATAAGTTGTAGGAGCCCAATTCGAATTAGACATTTTAGAGAGACATTCCAGTAATCCGATTCGAATTAGACAGGTTTGATAATCGAACCTGCAGAGAGAATAGCCAAACAAAACCTAGGTGGTAGAGGTGAGAAATCGAGAGCGTCTAGATTCCATCAATAAAAATCATAAAAAAATCGCAAATACTATTATAAAATGCAACAACTCCCAAACAAAAACGAAACATGCAGAAAATCAAAATGAAACCAATCCCAACGAAACCAAATTAATTAGGAAAAAATAAATAAAACATACCTAAAGGCTGAAAATGGAGATTTGAGTGCAAACTTGGATATGAAAACGGAACCCAAAATTGAAGATCAAAATAAAAACGAACCTGAAAACATAACAAACTGCAATATTAGGATGCAAAAATAAAAATTCACATAACAGTATTAGGGGAGTATATAAAAATTCCAATGGTCAAATCAAAAGTAAACACATCCCTAACACATTAATTTAAACAAACGAAATAAATAACAATCACAAAGAACAAAACCCTAAACACATTAACAATTTATAAATATTAAGCAAACAAATTGTAAATTTCACCAAAAAAAAAAATATTTCCGCGTCATTTACAGTCATCTCTAGTCGTCTTCGTCGCCTACTGGTTGCTTGTTGGACTGAGATCGTACAGAAAAACAATTCAAGAGTTCAAATTATACATAATACATAATCAAGAACTCAAGGACAAAGTCATACCTAAACATTAACAACTATATAAATGAAATAAATAACAAAACCCTAAACACAATCAAGGACTCAAGAACAAAATCATACCTAAAACAGCTTGACCAACCTGACTATTGATCGACGACGGTGGCCATCGATCCAGACAATCGATCGATGGTGGCGATTTCGAGGAAGATGGTGGAGATTACATTAACATATATGAAGATTTCGGCGACGAACAGTTGGCGACGACATCAATCCAAACGATTTCGAGGAAGATGGTGGAGATTACATTAACATATATGATGATTTCGGCGACAATGGTGGCGACGAGATCGAACCCATCCAGTTTTCTAGGAACAAAAATGAAAGAACAGGAACACTAAACAAACACCAAGCAAAAAACAAATTCATAAGCGCTTACCTCTCTCCCTTTCCGATCTCGTCGTCGTTTCTATCACTGTTCCAGATCTGGACGACAGTGGTCGAATTTGAAGGCTGTATAGATAAAAAGTTTCCATAGAGAGAGGGGGTGGGCGATATCAGAAGGGTAAATCATGAATTCCATTGATAGCGAGGAAATCGTGTAGAGGGAGGGGGTGGGCAAGGGCTTCCACAGAGAGAGAGGGCCGACAATAGAGGTAGAACAACGTGGGCTTAAGGTAAAGGTAATTTGATATGGCGGCGGCGTAATGTGGTGACTGATGAACATGGAAATAGTAAAGGTAAGAAAACAATGGCCTAATTAATTGAGGAAGTTCTGGGCGTAATAAGAATAGAAAATAACGTTATTTAATTTAATTAAATCGAGAAAGGTAATGTGAATTAATTAATGCAAGAATTACACTTTAATTTATCTTAATCCGTCCCGGTTTCCTTAATTGTCAGCATTATACTTTAATCGTCATAACAAATAATCAAATTTGTTTATTTGGCCTCGCCAGCAACTTTATTTGTCCTAGTCATATTTTTTTGTTCTAATCATAAGTTTGTCTTAGTCAGCGAAAAAACCATCATGTTCTATATAATAGATTATTTATATTGTAACCACTATATATATTATTAATAAACAAATACTAATAATAAACTATATTACCACTATATATTGTATATTATCATAATTCTTCAGGGAATCAAGTGAAATATTAATTATAGTAAAAGTAAATATTAATTATCATAACCAAAATTGATTTATAAAAGATTTATCAATTGGAATTACTTACCAATTAAGTAATATCTTGAATATGGAATTAGTTAGTAGGTTTAGTAATATACAGTTTTATTATAAAATATTCATTATTCAGATTTAGTGTTAATTCTCCAGAAGGGAGAGCCTATGTGGTGGACTTGGAAAATCGGGTCATTACACTTTCACTCTCTAGTTTCCAAACTTAAGTTCACGTCTCATTTACCGCCTTGAGTTTGAGGGGAAATGTTAATATTAATGTAATATATGGGTTTGTCCCATTAGGTTAAAACCTTAATCCTAGGGTTCTCTTAGTCCTCTATAAAGATTCCTATTGTATATCTATGTAATGTGCATTATTTTTCTGAACATCAATACAATCGTTTCATGTTCACCATTCCACTTCTCAATTATTCTAACATTGAGCATGTTTTTTTAGAGTTCTAATTCTTTGTGGTCTTTACTATAGACACTTCTATTCTATAATTGCTCCATCATCTTTGAGTGTGATTAGTTTTAAGCGTGGTTAATTGATATATCTTTGAGAAAACATTTGAATAAGGCCTAAGAAGAAAATTTGTATCATTGATTTACATACGATAACTAGGTATAGTTATTTCTAAAAAATCAATATTGTACATCTTTAAACCTGAGTAAATTACCATGTGAGCACAAACACTAGAAACTTGATTGTGATATATCTTTAGAGAAGTGCTTAGAAGTTATATCGTGTTTGTGGTCTAGACTACAAAGTCGTTAGTTGAGTCAACTTGTTTACTCAATTGATATTAAGAGTTTATGTATATCCTTGATTCTATTTGTTAGAAAAATCTACAAAGGAAAACAGGTAAATTGAAATATTCCAAGGTATGAAAAAGACCAAAGAAAGTGCCTTTGGCTTAGTGTCATCTAGATCTCACAAGGGAAGAGATTAGTGTGAAGAAAAACAAGAGAGTGAATCTTGATTGTCTAGAGAGAAAATTGGGAGTTGTAATATATTTGTTTGTATTTGAGTATATTTGTAGAGATTTGTATTGATTGAATTGTAATACTTTTAGGCTTAACCTCTGCCTTGGAAAAGGGGTTAAAAATTCAAGGGAATAGACATTGGCAGTTTGCACTTCATCTCTGATTGTAAAAGATGTTAGAAATGCAAGAGAGTGAACCTTGGAGATTGAACTAGGAAATGGGATTAAAAATCCAAGAAAGGACTTTTGGAGTGTAAAAGTTTGTTCTTCACTTGTGAAGAGGATCAAAAGTTTCGGTGGATTAGAATTCTATGTTGGAGATTGAAAGAGTAGATGTAGGCAAATTGATATTCGTCAAACTACTATAAATTTATAGTGCCTTGTGTTTGGTTGTTTGACTTTATCCCCATCTTATTTTGTCATTGGGCAATGATTGTTATTATTGTGTAAAATGTGATTACTTACTTAATACTCGGTTGCTCATATATTTCTAAGTAAATCACAACCATCTCAATAGATTAAATAATTTGCAAAGTAGACTCTTTGTTTCATGCCATCACTACACTTATTATTTACTAAAGAGATTGGTAAAGTATTTTGAAGTTACAGATTTAAAGAAGCCCAAAAATGTTTAAAGATCCAATTCACCCCCTTTCTTGGTTCACATTTGGGCCAACAAAAATATATTAGTATCTATATATTTTATTTATTTATTTATTAAATCGGAAAACATCTTAGTCTTTTATTTAATATCAAATGTATTGAATTTTTTTATTTTTTTTTGGTGGATGTTGATTAAATATTAGATTTGTATGTGATACTAGAATTAAAAAATTAACTAAAATACTACTAATGAGTAAAAAAATAAATTGCTCTGAAAATATTATAAGAAAATATAAAATCATATGATTAAAACTCCCTACTAAAATTTGAATTGTAATTTTAGTTACCAAATTAGTAAAGCATACATTGGTCAAACACAAAGACAACCAAGTACCGGGTACACTATGAAAGGGAAAGGTGATGTATATATTCATATCAAAAGTTATATATATATATATATATATACACACACACACACACACATACAAGATGTTTGAAGAAAGATCTAGGCTAGAATATGGCAACTACCAAAAATACATATAATCAAATCCTAATCAATTCTCAATAAAAGCAAATCAATTCATAATCAATGTAATTAGAGACAATAATTATAGATACTTTCCTTATACGCCCCCTCAAGATGGCGGATGATCAGAGACGTCAATCTTGCGCCGAAGGTCTTCAAACGTAGAGTTGGGAAGAGGTTTCGTGAGTAAGTCCGCAAGCTGCTCTTTCCCAGAAATATGAGACACCCGAAGTTGACCGTTTTGAACCATAGTGTAGACGAAATGATAATCAACCTCAAGATGCTTCATTCACGAATGAAAGATAGGGTTAGCTGCAAGATACATGGACCCAAATTATCACAATAGATAATCGGTTGTGTTGGTAATGAGATCGCAAACTCATGAAGTAAGTTCTTGACCCATTGAATTTCAGCAGTAGCGAAGGCAACATAACGATATTCCACTTCAGTTGATGATCTCACTACACTCATTTGTTTCTTTGAGCTCCAAGAGATCAAATTTTTACCAAGATAAACAAGAAATGCACTTGTAGAAGAACGATCATCTTTGTTGCCCGCCCAATCTGCATTAGAGAATGCATGAAGATTAAGTAAAGACTGATGATGAATGAAAAGACCATAGTTCACCGCGCCAACTAGGTACCAAATAACTCGCTTGGCTGCAGACCAATGATTCTTGGTTGGACGGTGAGAAAATTATGCAAGCTTATTAACGGCAAAGCCAATATCCAGTCTGGTTAATGCTAAATACTGTAACGTGCCAACAATAGTGTGATAGAGCTTGACATTATCAAGATGGGTGCTATGCTCCAAGCACAGTGAATTTCCCGTAGACATAGGAGTATTAACTGTCTTTGCACTTGCCATATATGTCTTATCAAAGATGTCTTGGATGTACTTCTTTTGCGATAAGAAGAGTCCCTTAGGGGTTCGCACAACTTGAACACCAAGAAACTAATTAAGTGAACCAAGATATTTAATAGAAAAGCATTGCCCAAGTTTTAAAATGAACTAATTAACTGTAGTTTGATTGCTACCAGTAACAATCAAAGCATCAACATAGACAACCAAGTAAATAATAATGTCCAATTGACTGTAAATGAAGAGGTAATGATTAGTGTGAGAGACTTTACAGCTCAAGGTTAGAAGATAGTTTCGTAATTCCGAATACTAAGTCCGTGGGGCCTGTTTGAGACCATAAATTGTCTTTTTGAGTTTGCAAACATGTGTGGGCTTCGTAGGATCAACAAAACCTCTAGGTTGAGCCATATAAACCTCCTCGGTCAAATGTCCATGTAAGAAGACATTGTTGACATCTAGTTGTCTTAAGGTTTAATCTCGTGTGACTGCAATATGAGAACAACTCTAACGGTAGTGTGCTTAGCAACGAGAGAAAAGGTCTCAATATAATCAATTCTCGGTCGTTGGGTAAATCCTTGAGCAACAAGACGTGCTTTATATTTGTTTAAAGATCCATCCGAATTGAGCTTGACTCGAAAAATCCATTTGGAGCCAACTAAGTTATGTATCGCAGTCGAGGGAACGAGCTCCCACGTGCCTTGTTTCTGTAAGGCTTGAATTTCATTATTCATAGTTGCTTTCCAATCAGGATCACTGAGTTCTTTTGACACAGATTTTGGCTCAGATTTTATGGCGGGCAATGATGTTGGGTTAGGTAGTACAACACGGTGGGTAGGGGAGGTGTTTAGGCATAACTTTTGAATAATTTATGGATATTATTCTTTGCCCGAGTGATCATGGGATGAGAGTTTCGTGGAGGATCCCTGTCAAGTAACGAAGTGGTGGATAAAGTTGGTGAGAAGTTCATACCTGAATCAGATACTGATGGACTTGAGGGTTCGCTGGAGGACGGATTACAGTCGGGGATAACCACTAGAGCAGGTGTACCTGAGGAAGACAATCCATGAGTGTCCAAATTAGAACTGGAGATGATATGTTGGTTGTTGGTAGGGGAGGGACAGACTGGAGGTCTTGAAGTGGATGAAGATGGTATAATGAAATAGGGAGTCCACTTATCAATAGTAGCATCTTGGACCCAAGTAGCATTAAGGTGTAAGGATTCAAATGGAAATTCATGTTCTACAAAATCCACATGTCTGGAGAAAAAAATATTCGAGGTGATTGGATTATAGCATTTATACGCACTTTGATTTAGAGAATACCCAAGAAATACACATGGAGCAGAATGAGGTTCTAGTTTGTGTTGTGCATATGGTCGCAACCAGGGATAACACAGACAACCAAAAATGCGAAGCTTGTTATAGTTTGGAAAATATCCAAAAATTCGAAGATAGGGGAAATTATTATTCAGTAAAAGGGTGGGCATTCTGTTTATCAGATATGTGGCAGTTTAGTACACATATAACCAGAAAGATAAGGGAAGATTTGCAATATGAAGAAGGGTGATACATGTTTCAACAATATGTCTATGTCGTTTTTCAGCAGTGCTATTATGCTCAGGAGTGTGGGGAGGAGTAAAAAAAATATAAGATTCCATTAAATGCAAAAAATTCTTTTAAGTGAATAAATTCACCACCATTGTCCGAATAGAAGGAAACAATGGTGTGGTTAAAGAATTTTTCTACAAGAGCCATAAATTTTGGAAAGATACGAGAGACCTCAGATTTTCGTTTCATAGGATAGAACCAGACATATTTTGTAGTGATCCACAAAAATGAGATAATATTTAAAGCCATCAATAGGAGAAGGCCCCCACACATTGGAATAAATAAATTCCAGAGGTCACGTTGATGTTATTGAAGAAACTGGAAATGGAGTTTTGTGCATTTTATTGCACTAACAGGAATTACAGAATTTTTTTGAAGTATTTGATGGAATAGATATACCAAGTAAATGTAATGTGCGACGCAAAATAGGAGATGATGGGTGACCAAGATGACAATTCCATTGTGAAACAGGAGAGAGTTCGGTGGAGTTGACATTTGGTGCAGAGGTAGTAAAGGATACTTGCGGTAATGGCCACTCATAAACACCGTCCTTATGTTTTCCTTTTACCAGAGGCTTCCCCGTGCTGTAATCCTTCACAACAAAGGAAAAAGATAAGAACTCAACAATGACATTATTTGTAGAGCATAATTGATAAACAGAAACAAGGTTCTTCTTCATTCGAGGAACGCAAAGAACATTGTTAAGATATAAAGGTTTAGAGCACGAAAGTAGAGAGGTAGAGCCAGAATGTGTCACTACCAAATTTTTACTATCGCCCAGCATCACGTCTTTACCACCATCATAGTCAGAATGAAGAGACAAATTTCGAAGATCCGCAGTCACATAATGAGACGCACCCGAGTCGACCAAACAATTAGAATTATTAGTAATGGTGGTTTGAGCAAAATTTGCTCTCGGTGGGGCCCTTATGTTAGTGGCATGGGAGAAACCTGAGCCACTCATGGATGGTGGCTTGGACCGGCGAAACAACTTCCAGCACTGTTTCACTATATGTCCAGTTTTATCGCAATATTGGCAAACAACACCAGGGCCATCTTGATGATTATATGTCGAGCAGGCGTAACGGTACCGCGGATTTGAGAGAGCTTGACCTTGGGAGGTTGATGGACAACTTGTACGGTTGGTGCGATTGTGAGATCCACCATTGCGAGAAGTGTAGTTTGCCATTATTGGAATGGAAACGGAAGAAATGTCCTGAGTAATACTACTCTCATGATCACAAAGCTTTTCATGGAGTTCATCAAAGGAGAGAGGAGTTTCTCGAGTACGTATCGCAGTTGATATCATCTTATATTCGAAGGGAAGGCCATTAAGAACATGGATAGTAACATCATCCATGGTAAGGTTTGCACTAGACACATTCAAAGTGGTGACAAGTTGCTTCACATGTTGAAGATAAGTAGCCATCGATTTGGTGCCTTTGTTAACTCGTGCAAGAGATTCCTTGAGAGTAAGGAGTCGAGCGCATGACGGGCGGGCATAATATGGAGGGTAGTCCACACGGCGTAAGAAGTGGCATCAGATAGCACATAGGAAGCCACCTCTTCGGTAAGAGAGGCGATAAGTGCACTCCAAAGCAATTGGTCTTGTCGAACCCAACATAAAGAGTTTAGTTGCATTTCTGTAGGTGGAGCAACAATGCATGAAGTGAAGTTGTATCCAATCAAGAGAGATCGCCATTGAGAGTACCAAAGTTGGTAGTTGGATGAGAAGAGTTTTATAGGAGCTTGAGCATGAGTATGAATGGAGATAAGTTGTTGGTCATTGTCTGGTATAATGTTGTTTGTGTATGGCATGGATGGTATGGTAGTGGGGTGGGTATTTGGGATGGAATTTTAGGGATGAGGGAGGGTGTGGTGGGCAACAGCGGCAAAAGAATAGTCGCCGACGGCGCTGTTAGTGCAGCTACTGGTGAGGTGGTTAGATGCTTCATATACGATAAGCGTTGACGGTCAGCGAAGCTTTAATGACGGTGGTTGCTGTGGATTTCGTGCAAATAACCACAAATGTGAAAGTTCGAACACTAGATCCGACACGAACAGATCGAAAATTCATATTTTCAAATGCAAATAAACAAGTAGAATACCCAGATCTGATGCGGTAGTTAGATTCGGCACAATTTTTTTTTTCGGGTTTAAAGAGGTGATACAAAAGCTCAACCAAAAGCAATGTAGGGCAAGAACGGTAGAGGAGAGAAAGTTCCAACTTTGGTGGTTCAAAACAGTGGAGAGCATGCAAAAGGTGGCTATGGTGGAAAAAAAATTAAGGTTTGCTGTAGGGCTTGGACAGGGCTTGGGCTCTAGATACCATAAAAGGGAAAAGTGATGTATATATTCATATCAAAAGTTTAAGATATATATACAAGATGTTTAAAGAAAGATCAAGGCTAGAATATGACAACTACCAAAAATACATATAATCAAATCTTAATCAATTCTCAATCAAAGCAAATCAATTCCTAATCAATGTAATTAAGGACAATAATTATAGATACTTTCTTTATACACTACACCCCAATTATTGGTTGTCATATCTTTTGTCCAATAATACACATCTAGCCCTTGTAAAATGGGAAGTTGCATCTTAAGAATTAGTAGTGAACTAAAACAATCTTTTAGGTTAAGAATTAGTAATAGTAGATTGAAATTAAACCCAAAATTCTATTCATCGAAACTATATTAGTTGCTTTGTGTCACGGGGTGAGCTATTTAGGATGGAAAGAAGATCGTATGGCGCTAACTAGAGTTTTGAATATAGCAGCAAGACTGGAGATTAGATGATCTAGAACAACAAAAGCAACAATATTTGATAGTAACAAAATTCACCACAACAATACTTCCAAATAATGTAGTAAAAATACAATCACAAAAATAACAACAATTGTATTAATACCAGAAAGTATAAGGTATGAAAGATTTACAATAACTTGTTCTCCACATATTAGTTTAAGTAGAAAAATAGAAGTGAATCAGATAGATATCATTATATTTGAGAAGAGAAAATGAGATTATTTAACAAAAATAATGGAAAGAAATAAAACTAAGATAAACTAGTTTGAAAAACGAAAGAAAATATAGGTTACGAGCAAACAACTATGTGCGAGGATAAACATTGGACAAGTTTAGACAGTCATACAATACAACGATTGTATATCTAACGTCGTATAACATTTCAATCACGAGCACATGTATGTTCGGGGATTCCATCCAATACAATTATGGGGCACTTACTACTCTTTTTTCATTACTATGACGACAAAGCTTCAAATGTTCCATCATTGTCCTTTTTTGCGTGCCTACAAAATTTTTAACTTAAATTACTTAAACTCTCATACTCCATTTTTTTTTATATAGATTCATGATCATCTTAAAAAACTCTACAATTTGATATTACGTTCTATATGTATTTTCATCTTATGTATTCAGTTGAAATTACGAGTTTAGATGAACTTAATTAGTTATTAGTTAACCTAGAGTGTAACTTAATTGAACTCTTTTATATATATACAATTTAATTGAATTCAACTAAAAACCTGAGTTGAACTCTATAATGTACTATTACATATATTATTGTTATAATATTTGAATTTTATCCGATATATTATTTAATATGGTTCCCAAAAAAAATACATTAAAATAAAAAAGAGGAAAGAGAATAGACGGAGACAAATGACAACAATACAAAAAAAAAGTAATTTTATTATTCTTACCACCCCTAATTATATCCTAGCCATAGGACTTGAAAAATTCAAAATCAAAGGATAAAAAACTTCAAAATCCAAAAAACAAAATAACTTAAGATTTTTCTATAGAACAAAAGAACAATTTTTGCTATTTTTTAAGAATCCACGAAATGAAAACACATGAAAAAGAGAGAATTGCATGACATGTTGGAGTGATGCAAGTTGAATCTAATATTTTCTCACATTTCTGATTGGGACAATTTGTGCGCACACCTCTTAAATTTAATTGTCTTTGCATTAACACGGTTTAATAATTACGTCAATTAATTTTAAGGTATAATTGGAGAGAATCCGATTTTTAAGGAAGAAATTAAAATAGGATCATAAGCCCAATTTTTATTTTAATAAAATACTATCTATAAAAAAACGTATAGTAAAAACTATGAATTAAAAGTAATTTTCAGCATTATCGTTTTTTAAAAGCCCCCATGCCCACACTAATCTCTCTCTCTCTCTTGATTTCTCTCTCTGCGGCCAAAATTCCACCTGTAAGTTCTCTCTCTCTCTCTCTCTCTCTCTCTGCGGCCACAACTAGATTGTCAGTGGTGGCCATCGCAGGACTATATCTGGCCGGATTTGGCTGAATTTATTGCACCGCTATCGCAAGAGGGAAAAAAATCGAATCCTTTGAAGCCAAGAACCATCGCGCCACAATCTAGCCATCACCACCGCCACCAGACCCCATTAACCATTGGCCCTTTCCTCCTCTTCTTCTTCTTTCTTTATCAATCTCTCTTTCTTTCTCTCTCCCTCTCTCTGGATCTGAAAACATATCGGCTCCATGATCTGTTTTTTATTCTTCTTTTGTAAGTACCCATTTGGTGAATTTGGTGTGTTGTTGTAAAAAATCAAGCATTTCATTTCGTAGGTTTCTATCAATTATGTATGTTTCTATTGATCCTAAGATTTTGATAGACAATTAAATGTTGATATTTTTTGTGGAATTAACGGTTTGATTAAGTATTTCAGTTTATTAGTTCCAAATGATAAAGATATGATGACAAAGATGATGAATGAGTAAGAGGTTGAAGAATTTAGGGAAAACAACTCAGATTAAATTTTAACTTTTAGTATCCCAATTAGGATCACATACTACACAAAAGAAGTTTTAAATGATTTTTATAAATATGTGTATTTTTCAGGATCCTAAGTAGCGAAATTATTTGCTCCTATATGTAATTGAAAAAAGAAATATTAATAATTGACTAAAATTGAATTTAAGTATTTAGTGGAGGTAACCGAGAAAATAAATTGGTTAAAGGGGCTAAAACGTCAATGAAAATGGATTAAAAACTAATTGAGAGAAGTGTTTCAGCAATTATAAGTCGACAGGTAAGTCGACCAGAGCATAGAAGAAAAAGTCTCTGTATCTCTCGGTCGACAGGTAAGTCGACCTGTGCTTAAATATGAACTCTCTGTATCTATAAGTCGACAGAACGGTCAACCTGTAAAGAGAAATGTAACTCTCTGAATCTCTAAGTCGACCGATGGGCACAAAATCTTTGGCTTGGCTACATCCCGAATCAATCGGTCGACAGTTGATCTTGATCGATCGACTTATGGGTCCGTTTCAGGATATTATGAAATTTCGGATTTTATTCCGAAAGTAGCCGTTACTAGCCATTTTTTTGTTAGGATTCATGAAAGATTTTAGGGATTTAATATTATTTGAGATATACAATACATATTATGATATCCCTATATATTTTGTTCATTAAGTATGAATATTTCTCAATTTGGTAAATATAATTGTTTCTATTATATTTAATTGTGATTGAGAAATATTTGGGGGATTTAATTGAGAAGTTTAAAAGATATAATTAAGTGTTTTGAACAAGAATGAAGTCTTAATGATATAAGGAGTCTATAAAAGCAATTAAGTGTCATAACAAATGGGAATTAGCTGTTAGAGAGCTTATTTTAATCCCATTTATATAGACCTGCATTTTTTATATATCAGTAAGATAGATTAAGAGAGATCAAGAGTATTATACTGAGTTTTTTTTAAGAGAAATCATATTAAGAATTGTGAGAGCTTTTCTAGGAGTTATTCTTGAGAATTATTTGCTGTGAATTATTGCTACTACCGAAACTGAAGTAACATCGCTATAATTATTCTTTCAGTGGATTCCAGGTGAGATATTTCTAAATTACTTTTTATTTAGTATTGCTTAATTATTTTTTGGAATTTGATCTTTAGAAATTGTTTTATGATTTTTTATTGAAAAATATTTTTTAAACAATTTCTTGAATCAATCTGATTATGTGCTCAATTACGTGCTACCCATTTTTGTTTATAATCAGATTTTGAATATCTCATTTTTCTATCACTAGTTTTGAGATATTAATTGAATTTTAATTTATCTGGGGTGGTAGAAGTTCCAAGTGAGAAAAATCACTTGTTAATTTTTAATTGGTGAGTTGAGTGACGGATTAAATACTGTTGGGAGTATTTAATCTAAAGATAGCTAGTTTCAGTCTCTTCCTGTAAAGAGATTGAGGTAGTAATTCTTCCTGAATTGAATTATTTTATGAGAATTTTGTAACCGTTCAATCCTTACTGGGTAAAAGGATATTTAGAGTGTTTGTGAGGTTTTGATTCTTTAGCTTTTGTTTTAAAAAGAATTACGTTATTCTTGAGCTTGTAAAAAGTAGAAGTTATTCTTAAGCCTATGAAAATGAAATTTTGTAAAGGTTGATTTTGAGCCTGTAAAAGAATTTTTGTGAGGGTTTAGTTCCTACCTTTAAAGAGATCTTTAATTTAGTGGGTGCGACTCTCCGTGGGGCTCAGAGGACTGGATTAGTCAAGAGTAACTTGGTAAACCAATATAAATTTTTAGTGTGATGTTATTTTTACATTATTTATTTGTATTGTTTGGTGTGCACCTAGTTGATTTTATATTTTCACTGTGATATAAAGATAATAATTAATTTATATTTAAAATTAATTATTTGGGTTATTAAAGTATTTTTTTTTTAATAATTTTTTAACTACCCAATTCACCCTCTTCTTGGGTATTTTACTGGACCAACAGTTTCGATGTTTAGGGTTTATGATATAGTTTTTGTGCAGAATTTCGAAGTTACTGAGCCACTGTTTTTTTTTTTTTTTTTTTTGGTTTTTCTATTCACAATCCATCAGTTCAAAGCTCTAACAAAGATTTTCTATTTTTTGTATGTTTTTAGATATATAATTTTGATATTTACTATCAAAGTAATTTCCATTGCATCTGAGATTTGAAAATGCAGAGAGGTTTGATTTGCTCCACCTATTCGATCAATCGGAAGAAGTTTAATGACTCGAATCAGCCTATGAAAAGACTTCCGAAACTACTACTAATCAACAGAACTAGACTCAAGAACTGAGCTAGCCACTCCTTCTTAAGGAGTTGCGGTTGAGCAACCGAGAAGAGCTACTTAACTAAAAGACGAGAGAAAGCAAGTGAAAATGAAGGATAGGAAGATGAGGAAATAAGACAGAGGGATGGAGAGTGATTGAAATCATTCAATCCAGCAGAAGGTCTGGCTGAAAGCTTGCAGTTGGTTCAGCCTTGTTGGTTGGTGCTACTTTAGAGTCTGGGGAAGAACTCAGTTAAGTACTGGTTCATAGCTTCCGTCATTCAATGGATCGGATCCAATAGAAGCCCATTACTTGATGCTTGGCTAGCAGCAGAAGCTAGAGCTTAAACGAAGAGATTTCAACCATTGCAGTGCTAATATATTAAAACGTCTGAGTCTGAGTCTACTAAAGGCATAGGAATAGTTAATTCAACAATGGCATTGCCTCCCGCCTACTCTACTATTAACCGCCTAATCTCCTCCCCTAACTACCTAATCCCTTTCCCCATACGATACTGGTCTTTGGTACTCATTAGAAAGAGAGTAAGATAAAAAAGTAAAAACGAACTACCTTCCCTAGTTTGATATATTTGAAATGCAAAAATAGCAGTGACGTAATAGAAGAAAAGAGGATTAGCCTCTTAGTGAGAAAAAAAGTTAGTTCAGATTGAGTCACTAAACCTAGAACTCGATATGACCTTAGGTTCATATAAAGCTAATTGGCTCAGCAGCAAGTACTACTTTTCTTCTGCTATCTCATTTACTCTATCATTTGAATGCCTTTTCAGAAGCACGAAGCCGAAATTGCAGAGCAATCAATCACCTCCCAACCTACACCTAAAGGCACCGTCTTAGCACGCAACCTTCGTAAACCCTTCTTAGGAGAACCAATGACTGGTAGCTCAGACTGAAGTCAGCCTGGAATTGAACTAAGCAAGGCACTTGACTTTCTACAGGAGATGTAAACTAAGGGAGTTAAACCCGGCTTCTAAGGCAAAGAGAGAAAGAAAAGAGCTATGGAGTTAGGTAGTAGATAGCTAGAGCTGGGTCTCTTTCCTAGGGTGCTATGAGGTTTACATCCTCTTAGGGGACTCTTTGGAAGTCAATATTAACACCTTGAAGAGTCAGATCACCAAGCTCCAAGAAGAACTGGCAGATGCTGAAAAGCTGAGAGAGGAACTGACTCAAAGCTTTGATTCTCTGATGACAGAGTCGATTCATGTTATAGTACAAAATCGATCGGAGAGACTATATTTAGAGTAGGAAAATAGTATGCTTTTGTCCAAGATTGTTGGGTATTCCTAACATTGATTTTTTTTAAGCGGCGAAAGGGTCATCCTGGGTTACTGAAGAGTCGTCCTACTACTCGGTGACCAAATCAGAGAGATTTCAACCATATTCTATTCTTTCCAGCACTCTCAAACTGATCATCTTGTTGCTCATTTCTATAATATATGCTATTTTTTTATGTGTTTAAAAAGTTACTAAAATATGTTGATGTCAAATTTTGGTTAACACAACCGGTATGGTCAGGTCAGAGTATACATGTTTTTTCCATGCTAAGGTGGAGTGGAGAAGTCCTACATTCATTCTTGTTGATCAAAAGGTCCGAAAGGTTCTGCGACCCGAGATGGCTATCTATTCAGTCAGGGCTGGGCTACGAGCTATATATAAATATATAACATGCACAAAGATCCACCGAGGTGTTGCCCGACGAAGTCCCTCCAGCGTGAGAGTAAGAGCTCGAGAAAAAAAAAATAATAAATATGTTTCAGACGAGTAGGTAAGCATTAAGTGATACATTTGGGTATTGATGGCCCTTCCTTTTATAGGCAATGAGGATGATTAGCATTGCAGGATTATGGGGCCTAAACTCGAATGATTACCATAAGCTCGACGCGTGACCACTGTGCGGGTACGTGGAGAGATTAGACCCTTGGGCAAGGGCTTTTTTGCCTTTTGAGGAGAAGTCCATGGGTTGGTCATGTACGGATGAGGAAAGGCGTCTTCACCCATACTACCTAAGAGATTTATCTCCATTCTTTTGGAGTTGGAGGGGTTTTTCCTAGCTCAACTCGGCATTCTGAGTCAAGCAGGGGATGTTTTACATATGAGTATGCCAAATCAGGTTACCAACCTAAGGAGGTTCTAGACTGAGAAGATTCCTACTGGAGGAATCGACTGTCCAAGAGATAGCCGATCTGAGGTCAACTGTAAGTTGGTGGCAACGTTGAGGCTAGGGGCATTTTCTGTTGATCCTTCATGTGGTAGGCTGACCTTGGAGATGATGGATCATCTCTGCTCGGGGAGAGGCCTCTACGGTAGATCATCTTCATCTGGGAGAGTCTTTAGGTGCCTTTGTCTTACTAAGGCGCAGCTCGGGATGATCTAAGCTCAACATCTTGAGCCCGAAATGGCATGCTCGGCCCGATAGAGAAATTTCTCATGACAGCATCCGTGGCCCTTTCTTGGTCATAGCTAATCAGAGCTAAGGTTGATTTTTTGACAAGCGGAGTCTTCAAATACTATGCTTGGCCAATTGTGTAATATCCCGAAAAAATTATATTTTAAAAAATTATATTTTATATAAATTTAATATTTTTGGAATTATTTTGTAAAATTATATATAAATAATATTTGATAATTTTTGGAATTGAATGTTAATTTTAAATTGATTTTAAAAATTTTGGGACAATTGTGCTAATTAAATTATATTTTTAAGAGTTTTGGGATATAATTAATATTTTCTTTATTTTAAGGAGATATTTATGTAAATAGAATAAATAAATAAATAGATAAAATAAATGTGGCTTCAAATTATTCCTTCTCAATGAAAGAATCTAACAGGAAATCACATATATATGTATATGTGGATTAGTGTGACAAGTGGCTATAATAATAATAATAATAATAATAATAATATAAATAACAAGGGATCATGGATTTTATCGTTATCTTAGAATCTCTATTATATGGCTAGGGTTCTTGGGGCGGAAAAAGAGAAAAAAAAACCCAGATATATACGGATCACAATTGTAATTCTATATATACATGTATATATGTCTTCATATATATATACGCATATATATAGCTAATACTTGTAGGAGATTTTGGAGAACTTTTGAGCGAATAAAATATGACTTCGGTTCGGAATAATTAAGTTTGGACTTCGGCTTTGAATTTGAGGTAGCATTTCTAATTCTTTTAATATTTGTGATTCATGTTAAGATGTTGTTAAATTTTTAACTTTTAGTTTTCATGAAATATTTAGGTATATTATATGAAAATTATGTGAGATGAACGCTTATGTGTTTATTTGGGGTTTGATTAAATGCCCATATTAGCGGGTTTGAAATTCTACGGAACATTGGCTCACAACCCTACAGTTTTGATTGAAGGGCCGGTGAAAGCGAAACGGCGTCAGGAAATATATTAGAATTTATGTTCGTAATAATTGTAATTATTATTCACCGTTGTAAAAAAATTGACTCTATAAAGTAAGTATAATTATCGTCATCGTATCGTAAAATTCCTCAGATTTTATTAATTAAAATATTGATTATTAATATATATATATATATATATATATATATATATATATATAACATATATTTCAAAAAGCCTTGTTAATTCACGTCAAGGTTAGGAATTGGAGCCTTGGAATTGCATTTTGGAAATGCTACTATATTTGTTTTATTTTGTTTTTTTTTTTTAAAAAAAAAAAAACTGAGTTTAGTTATATTCAATTTAGTGTTAATTCGGTTTTATTTGAATTTTTTGTTTAATTTGTAATAGTTGCATTTATTATTTACAGTTGTAAAATTAATTCGATAATTATAATTGTAGTTGTCCTCTGTAAAAATTCTACGATTTTATAAAATAAAATATTGGTGATTCGGTTTTAGCATTAGTTTCTCCAAAGGGAGAAATTAAGTGGCGGTCCTGAGAAACATGGTCATTACAGGTGGTATCAGAGTGGCTTTGCGACCGTCCTAAACTTGGGTAATGGTACCTATTACTCATAGTAAACGAAATAATACTTAGAAAAAAAATTCACTACATTATAAAAAGCTTCACCTTGGTTGTTAATATTTTAGAATTCCAAATGATTAAATTTTATCTTCAAGCTTACCATTAAGACATGCTCATTTACAGAAGCAATTGCATATGAAACTAGTTTACTTATGAAGTTGTTTATAGAACGTGTTTGACAAGACTAAAAGAAGAAGGATATCAAATATAACCTACAAAAACAATATAAAGGAAAATAGCAGTAAGAGTGATATTGGTACACATGTATAAAATGGCATAATAAAACTCCCTCCATTCCTAAATAATTGTCATGTTGACTTTGCACAAAATTTTAGGTAATGGTTAATAATTGTTACTTTACAATATTACCCTTATTGGAAAATGTGAAAATTTTGATTTTGTTTTAAATTTGAATGTGTGGTTGAGAAGAGAATTGGTTTGGGAAAAAAGGATGATATATGTCTGTTAAAAAAAATTTGGACAATTGTTTTGGCATATCCTAAAAATGAGAGAAGGACTATTATTTTGGAACAGATGGAGTAGTTCTTTTGTATCCTTATTGCATGTTTTTCTCCTGTGGCTTTAATGGGTTGAGTACATTGGTTGTCCCACTTGATTTTTCCTCTTTTTTTTTTTTTTTCTAGTTGATGCCATTCCAAATTTGAAGTAGAAAAATAATTATAGCTTAATCTACTTTCATGCCAGTACTGGTTTATATTCCTTTTGCGCTCCTTAATATATGAAGCTTATATCTTAGTCTAGAGTCTGAACTTTTTTTTTTATTTGATCTTTTGTGTGAATATATATATATATATATATTTGATAAGTAATTCCAAAGTCAGCCTACTATCTTGCATGTTCATGTTTTCATGAGAAATAGTGGAGGTAGGATTTGTGGTCTGGAGGACAGGAGATTATGGGCATCAATTCCCCTAGCCTGGGATTTACGAAGCACATGATAAATCTATTATTACATTAAATTTCGTATATGTGATTTATAACATTTGATTTCATGTATTTTTCAATAAAATAGTCTTTGAATTAACCATTCAATTCAGCAACAGATGAACCATAGTTGCCCTTTGAACTAGAAGGTTGATCTTGAAGTGTTTATATTGGAAATATCGCGAGTGATACTAGCTCCACACAAATTAATGATAAATGATAAATTACTAGATTTGTATTCCCTTCAACACATGGTTATTAGTTAGTTTTTTAGATAGGTGTTACTATGAAATGTGCTGAGTTCCACTACTCATTTTACGTTGTGTGTTCCTATGAGGTGTGTGTTTTTCTTGTTATCTTTATGTGTAATAACTTCTTGTAAAATATTTAGTGCGAGAATGAAGGCATTCCAGTTAGCCTACTTGGTGAATGTTGTATTAATCGTGGACCATAAGATAAGTTATTAAAAAAAATCCGCTTAAAATGTATTTACTGTCTTGGATATAAATTATCAAATTATATTTTTTATATTAAATTGTGAGAAAAAAATGTTGATGAAAATGGACTGTTTTACGATAATTAAGGGATCAAGGAAATTTTTAAGTGTGAAGATTGATTTTTATTATCCTGCTATGCCATAGTTACTTGTCAGGCAAGTCTTGTAGGGTGGATATATTATATATGTTGTTACTTGTTAGGGAAGTCATGCAGGGTAAATATATATTGTTACCTGTCAGGCAAGTCCTGCAGGGTGGATATATGTTGTTACTTGTCAGGCAAGTCCTGTAGGGTGGATATATGTTGTTACTTGTCAAACAAGTCCTGCAGCGTGGATATATGTTGTTACATGTTAGGTAAGTTCTGCAAGGTGGATATATCTTATTACCTATCAGGCAAGTCCTACAGGGTGAATATGATTACTCCCGATCGTGAGGTAAAACGATCATATGATTGGTAAGGAAGTATGATATTTTATTATATAATCGTGCATTGACCAGTCGATTTAAATTTAGTTATTTTATCATAATAATATTTTGTTAAAATTTTATTATTGACAAGTGAATTATTATATTTTGTTGGAAAAATGGGTTTTGATAAAAACACTTGATCCATAAATGATTTTCGTATTATGAAGACAATACACTAGTAAAATATTTAGATAGGTATCAGTCCACTAGTAATGTTAGGTAGGGTCAAAATGTGGTGCGACTGTTATGAGTATTGGAATATTTTTTGTGTTAGTTATATAATCTGAATATGTGTAATTCAGTATTATCCTGATTTTGAAGTGAAATTGTCTGCATAATTTTTATATCTAGTTACAATATTTTTATACATGCATATGAGTATTGAACTCATATTGATACATGTTCATGTGACAGAACAATTTGGTATCATTAGGTGTAATGTTCTAGTAGAAATTTATGTCATGTAAATTAGAGGATTAAACGTTGTTTTCCATTTATTAATAAAAAAAAAATGGTTGTTTACTTCTATTGTAAGTCTGTGGTGATATTTTTGCGAACTTATAAAAAGTTAAATTAGAATTCATTGTTATTATTTTATTATAATCAGAGTGCGCAGCGAAAGGATTTAGAAACATAAGAGTTTAGAATATAACTAATAAAGACCCTGCGATTTTAAGCTATTCCTAAAAACGAAATTTCGATTACGAAATTTACTTAAGGGGGGGGGGGGTAGATGTAATACCCAAAAAAATTATATTTTCAAAAATATTATTTTATATAAATTTAATATTTTTGGGATTATTTTGTAAAATTATATATAAATAATATTTGATAATTTTTGGGATTGAATGTTAATTTTATATTGATTTTAAAAGTTTTGGAACTATTGTGCTAGTTAAATTATATTTTTAAGAGTTTTGGAATATAATTAATATTTATTATTTTGAGAGGATAATTGTATAAATAGAATAAATAAATAAATAAAACAAATGTGGTTTCAAATTATTCCTTCTCAAGGAAGGAATCCAATAGGAAACCACATATATATATGTATATGTGGATTAGTATGACAAGTGGCTATTATTATTATTGTTATAATAATAATAACAAGGGATCATGAACTTTATCGTTATCTTAGGATCTCTATTATATGGCTAGGGTTCTTGGGGCGGAAAAAGAGAAAAAAAGAAAGAAGTAGATATATATGGATCACAATTGTAATTCTATATATACGTGTATATATGTCTTCATATATATATATATATATATATAGTTAATACTAGTATGAGATTTTGGAGAACTTTTGAGTGAATAAAATATGACTTCGGTTCGGAATAATTTAGTTCGGACTTCGGCTTTGAATTTGAGGTAGCATTTCTAATTATTTTAATATTTGTATTTAACCTCTATCTCTTGAGTATGTGATTCATGTTAAAATGTTGTTAAATTTTTAACTGTTAGTTTTCATGAAATATTTAGGGATATTCTGTGGAAATTATGTAAGATGAACATTTATATGTTTATTTTGGATTTGATTAAATGCACGTATTAGAGGGGTTGAAATTCTACGGAGCGTTGGCTCACAACTCCACAATTTTGATTGCAAGGCTGGTGAGAGTGAAACGGCGTCACGAATTATATTAAAAATTATGTTCGCAATAACTGTAGTTATTATTGACCGTTGTAAAAATTTGACTCTATAAAGTGACTATAATTATCGTCGTTGTATTATAAAATTTTTCATATTTTATTAATTAAAATATTGATCATTAAAGGGTCAGGTTTTTATTTTTGTAAAATATATTATATATATATATATATATATATATATATATATATATATATATATATATATATATATATATATATATTTCTAAAAGTCTTGTTATTTCACGTTAAGGTTGGGAATTGGAGCCTTGGAATTGCATTTTGGAAATGCAACTATATTTGTTCTATTTATTTATTTTTTTAAAAAAAAAAAACTGAGTTTAATTATATTCAATTTAGTGTCAATTCGATTTTATTTGAATTTTTTGTTTAATTTGTAATAGTTGAATTTATTATCTACTGTTGCAAAATTAATTTGATAAATCGATAATTATAATTGTAACCGTCGTATATAAAAAATCTGCAGTTTTATAAAATAAAATATTGGTGATTCGATTTTAGCATTAATTTCTCTAAGGGGATAAACCAAAAGGTGGCCCTGAAAAATCGGGTCGTTATAAGTTGGGCCCCATTTGGGGTTTCTATACACGTGGCGATCTTTTATAGGGGAAACTTAGGATGACCAAATTTTACACTCGTCAAAATGTTTTACTATCTGGTTAGTTTCATTTTTTGCAAATATGTGGTTTGAAAAATTATTTTCATAATTTGAAATGGATGCTTATGGTGTGATTTGATGTTGATTTTCTTTGATTATTTATTGTGATGGATGGAGGTGGTAGGAATATTTAAATATTTACTATGATGGTGACAGTGACAGTGAATTTTGTTATGGGGGTAGCAATGGTGGTTGAATTTTACTGTGGTGGTGACGGAGATGGTGAATTTTTGTTGTGGTCGTAGCAATGATGTCAAATTTTTACTGTGAATATTTGTGTAGGGGGGGGGTGGCAGTGATAGTAAATGTTTGTTATAATAGTGGGGGAGGTGATAATAAATATTTACTATGGTGATAACAGTGATGGTGAATTTTTGTTGTTGGGGTAGCGGTGGTGGTGAATTTTATTGTGATGGTGAGAGTGATGGTGAATTTTTGTTGTGGTTGTAGCAATGATGTCGAATTTTTACAATGAATATTTCTTGTAGTAGAGGGTGATAGTGATAGTAAATGTTTATTATAGTAGTAACAGTGATGATAATAAATATTTTATGTATTATTGGCGACGGTGATAGCATATATTTGTTGTGATGATGACAATGATAAACATAATTGCTAAGATTGTGGTGGGATAATAAATATCTTATGTGATAGTTAATAGTTATTATTTAAAAATTAATTGATGTGTATCTTTGTCATAATATTTTTTGAATTGGAATTTTCATTAAAAAAAATTAGGTTACACATGACAATTAGTGGGCTTCTAGGACCCAAAAAATATCACCCTAATTTTATATAATAGTTTATATAGTAAAAAAATAATATTATTAATTTAAAGTCACATCTTGTAAAAATAAAAATAAAAAATTGTGTTTATTGTTGAATAAAGGATAATTTTTTTTTGGTCCTCTAAAGATACCTATTGTAGAGTTCAGATCTCCACTAGCCTCAATTAAGTTTCAACCCACAAAGAATTTTTATGAAAAGGTCCTTGTATTTTGGCCACCTTGTTCACTGATATTTACGATTCTGCTATTTTATCCTATGCAACAAGACAAAAATATGCAATAGAGCGTTAACGTTAATATAAATGTTCAAGTAATACACATTGGTTATATTACAAAGCTAAAATTTGAATTTCACGTTAATGCTATTGTATTTTCATGTTCTTTTTTGTGTATACACGTTAACACATCTTCTCTATTTGTTTGTGTGCGTTAATGTTAACGCATATTTATTTTTTGGGATCTGTGAGTGTTAACATAATCGTACCATATCCGTTGTATGTGTGTTTGGGTTTGGTATGCATTAACGTTAACGTATTTTATCCATCAGGCTGTGTGTTTTAACGTATTTTTAAAGGTTCTATGTATTAACGTTAACGCATCTCACAATCGTATGTGATATTTTATCTTTTTTAGTTAGGTGTGCGTTAATGTTAATGCACATTTTTGGGCTTATTTGTGTTAATGTCAATGTATTTTCATATTCTTTTAGCGTTAAACGTATCTTTATTTTTTGAGATTTTGTGTATTAACGTTAACGTGATCGTACAAGTTTGTTATTTGTGTGTTTGGATTGGGTGTGTGTTGACATCACATTTTTTTGGGTCTCCTTGTGTTAACGTTAAAGTATTTTCATATTGTGTGTGTGTGTTAACGTTAATAAGAGAGAAAGAGAAAGGGGGAGAGAATGAGAAGCAAGGAGCAAGTCTGTGCAAAGACGAACAGGCGACCAAGATGACGGCAGACGATGTTGAATTTTTTCGACAAACAACCTATAAGGCGGACTCGCCAACGTCATTTCATCACAACACATGTTTCTTCTATTTTTATTGCTTATCACACCACAAATGTCTTTTGAAAAGAAAAAAAAAATTGAATTAATTTACAGATCTGCTAATAACCAATCCAGTACAGAAACATCAACTATAACACGTAAATCTTTTGAAGATATCTTATTCGAAAATTCAAAGTTTCTCAAAACATGAACAAATTCAACCCTAATTTCAACAAAACGAATGTTTCAAAAAAAAAAAATTGCTTCGAAGAAGGGAAGTAGAGCATAAAAAAAAATTACCTGCGAGAGCTGAGAGTTCTTTTGGGTGTTCAACCACGAGATACCAAAGACGGTGATGGACGGCATACTCGAAGGGATTTGTGGTTTCACGATCAGAAAACGAAGGTGAATAAGAAGTACTGCGGGTTCGTCATCCTTCCAGATCTGAAACCGTCGTTCGTCCAAATCTAAAACGGCCGTCTACCTTCACCATCCCATCGTCGGATCTAAGAGCTTCTTGGTGATAGTCACGGAAGGATTTCAAGACCACAGTCGGCATCGACCCATTTGACATTCGATTAACGAAAGGTTGCAAATGAGATTAGGGTAGAGAGGGAGAGAGAGTTGGGTTAAGGTTTGGAGAAAGGTTAAAGAGGATGAAGAGAGAGTGAGGATTGTAGAGTGAGAATGATCAGGGATAAAGAGAGAGATAACGTTAACGTAAATGAAAGAGAGAGAGAGAAATAAAGAGTTTTATTTCAGGAGTATATGTATCTTTTTATTATCATTTTTTGTCTGTCAAGGACCAAAAACTTTATTAATCGTATCTGGAGGTCTGAGCCTTAAACAAATTATTAAAAATGATTTTTCTCTATATGATCTCTTGAATGAGGACTAAATAAAATAAAAAACTCTTGAATAAATTGTATCTATGTCAACTTACGAACATTTCGACTAATCACCTTCTCAGACAATGTTAAGGACACGCTCCCTACATTAACTTGATTAACAAGAAAATAAGATATTTTCTCTTGTTATCATAACTAAAGATTTGTGAGTAATAAACTTGAATTATTTTCTTGATATATCCACGAGTGTCCCCACACTTACATATAGTGTGAGATTAATCTCGTTCGGAATTCTATAATTATTCCTCCCAACAAATATTTTTCTTCAAACATGAAATCTTGACTTTATAGATATTATTTAACTGTTTTAACTCAAATTTGTTTTACCGTTTGAACTACACTATATTGATAACTTGAATTATAATAGTGTTAAAAAGTAAATGAAAAATAAAAAATAAAAAAAAATGACTTTTATTTCAACCAATTTCATTTTTGAAGACTACACTTGATTCGGGGTATTTTAATATTTTCACAAAGACGAACATTAATTCATGGTTTTGGGGATTTTACTAAACATTATTAGTACCTACAGTTTTAGGAAACTTGGGATTTATATCGCTTGCATACATTCTCAGACTCCTTGTCTTTGTCTGTATCTGCGTATATATCACACAGAGAGAGAAAGAGAAAGAGAGAGAGAGAGAGAGTGTATGTCCTTCATTAATTTGGAGAGAGAGACGCGTCTAGAGAGAGAGAGAAGCAAAGGTGTACTGTGCGACTTGGGAAGCTAAGCGATGGAATATAACAAGAGCCGGAGAATCAACTCCCCAGCTTCTCTGCACGTTGATTAACGTGTTTCTTTTTTCGCTTTGATTTTCGCCGTTAAACCCCTTTCCCCCTCTCTGAACCGGTTTCCCGGCGAGAACAGTCATGGTAGACGCCGGTTTATTCCGCTTTCAAGGAAGCTTAGACCCAAGGGCGCAAGAGTTCATCCCGACGAATCCATACGCTCGGACTGGTTTACCCTTGGTTCAACCCCATATTTACTACCCTTACCCTTCTCTCCCCTACCCATCACCCACCAGCGAGGTCCAAGTCATGCCCTTCTGTGAAACTCCTCCCGGCTGGAGTTGTTACCCGGCTCCTCCGGCGTACGTTCAAGCGGATCCTCCTCTCCCTCCGCCCCTGCCGCCGCCAAGCCCGACGCCGTCGCGGACACTGCTCCTTAGCTCCGTCCCCACCGACGTCAGCGAATCGACGGTGCGACGGGAATTGGAGGCTTTTGGCGACGTGAGGGCGGTCCAGATGGAGCGCGTCCGCGAAGGCGTCGTGACGGTGCACTTTTACGATCTCCGCCAGGCGCAAGCTGCGCTGGTGGAGATCCAAGAGCAGCACATGTTGCAGCAGTGTCGGCTTCGGCGCCACTTCGACGCCTTCCTGGCGCTGAATTCCGCTTATAACCCAATAAATTCCGTCCCACCACCGCCTCCACCACCAGCGCCAGCGCGTGGGCTCATCGCCGGCCGCGCTGTGTGGGCCCAGTTCACCTTCCCGTCATTCGCCGGCCTCCCGGAAGGGAACAACCAGGGGTCGCTTGTGATTTTCAATTTGGACCCCTCGATCACCGCCGCTCGTCTCAGAGAAATTTTCGAACCTTTCGGTATGTCAAACGAATCGTTATTTTTAATTCGTTAAAATTCTTACGAGTTTTTACGAATTGACGAGATTTTTTTTTCTCATGTCTGTTTGTATGCGTGTCGGAAAACCCTTGTGGGCCTTAAACTCAATTGTTGTTTTGTTCAATCTGATCTGTCACTTTCTTCAATATCTGCATCCCTTTTTATATTCAGGTTTTTTTAATGGTATTTTAATTATTACTGATTGCGAATTCAGGCCGTGTTAAGGAATTAAGAGAAACCCCATTTAAGCGGCAACAAAGGTTCGTGGAGTTCTACGATGTAAGAGACGCCGCCGCCGCTATGCGGGAGCTGAACGGCAAAGAAATCCACGGCAATCACGTCATCGTCCAGTTCAGTCGCGCCGGCGGTGGTCTCAAAAGATTCTCAAATACCCATTACCACCACAAGTTCAATCACAAATCAGATAATTACGCAAGTTCCGGAACTCCAAGAAGTTTACTCACACCGCCACCACTTTCGCCGCCAACACCGCCGCCTCCCGGCCGCTCAACCACCAGTAAACCGCCGCGATTCTGGGACCAACAAATCCCATCTTCCGGCAACAAGTTAGTTCCTTGCAAGGGAGTAGAAACATCGATTGAATCTTTGTGTGATCGAATTAGTGGTATCGGAAAGAAGAATTCAAAGAAGCCTAGTAATGCTCCTCCGGTTGCTTCGAAAGGGCAGCAGCAAGAACAAAGCAGCAGGAGTAATAATCATAGGCCATGGAAGGGATCTAGACATGGGAAGGAATATGACCCTCGTTTCCTAATTAATGAAGAAGCCATTACAGAATCAAATTGCAGAGATTCCCGAACCACTGTCATGATCAAGAACATACCCAACAAATACAGGTATATAACAATGTGTGTGTGTGTATATATATATATATATATATATATATCATTTTTCCTCCATTTTAAGTCTTTGTTCCACTTTAGTAATTTGTGACAGCATAAATCCGTTTAGGTAGGGTCAACTAATAAATTCGTTTTTTAGCTATTGGAATAAAAAAAAAAATTGTTGAATTTGTGCAGTCAGAAGCTGCTTCTGAACATGCTGGATAATCACTGCATTCACTGCAACGAGCAGATTGCCGACGGCGACGATGATCAGCCGTTGTCTTCCTACGATTTCGTTTACCTCCCCATTGATTTCATGTGATTCTTCTTCTCAAATCTACAACTACTATTAAATTTCTTTTTATATATTCGAAGAAGCAAAATAAAAAATGTTTAAAACAGGAACAAATGCAACGTGGGATATGGTTTTGTGAACATGACATCGCCGGAGGCGACATGGAGACTCTACAAGGCCTTTCACCTCCGGAGTTGGGAAGTTTTCAACTCGAAAAAGATTTGCGAGGTCACTTACGCTAGATTACAGGTATATTTTTATCTTTAATTTCCTTGTTAAAATTAAATTTATGGGTTGATAATTCCAAGTGATTTGACTGAAGAAATGTAATAATTTATGACTTGTTTCTTCTTTTGATGCATCAAGTACTAATATTTTATGTGGGTGGGGGGAACCAAAGGGTGTGGACGCATTGAAAGAGCATTTCAAGAACTCAAAGTTCCCATGCGAGACAGAAGACTACATGCCGGTCGTTTTCTCTCCGCCTCGAGATGGGCGGCGATTGACGGATCCCGTCCCCATCTTCGGGCGGAGATCTCCTCCTGCCAAAGTATCTGCAGCAGATGGTGGTGAGATGGACGGTGGAGATTTGGTGGAACAGGAGGGTGGAGCAGTCATGGAGAACGGGCATCACCCTAATCATGATCATAATGTCGTTGATGTGAATCGTAATTATGGTGATGGTGATGACGACGGCGACGTGGGCGGTGGCAGCAGCAGAAACGGCGGTGATAGTGATGATGAGGACGATGACGAAAGAAAGGATTCATAACTCCATGTACTGTTGAGAAGATTTTATCTTTGCTTGTACCCGCTACCATGATATGATTTCATCCCTCTCTCTCTCTCTCTCTCTAGATCATGGCTACCGGCAGGAAGAAGGTGGTCCTCCTCTAAACAAATTCCAATGGGTCAGTCAGTCGTTTGAGCTCTGAGTCCCCAATGGGCAGGCCTAGGGCTTTTGTTGCACTCTCAGGTAATGCTTAGTTCAGTACTAGACATTTACTCTCTCCCCCCAACCCTCCGGGCCGGATGTTGTAAACATTAGTTCATCGATAGAATTAAGTGTTCCTATATTCATGAAATTTTATTTATTTTTATTTTCGTAATGTTTTTTTTGGATTTATGTGATAAGGTTTTTATTTTACTCTTAATTTTAAAAAAAATTCATTAGAAACCTTTTTAATGATGTGCATTGAAACAGAGTCGGAAGTTTAATGCTTGCCGTGTTCTCCTGGAATTAATATATTTAATTTTTGTGGAAAATATTTGTTAAATTTAATAATTATATATAATAAATATTATATAAATTAAATATTACACCTAAGATTAATATGCAAGTAAAATTTTAAATAAAACTAATAGACGAATGCATTCGCTATTTATGACTAATATATATTCTTTAAATAACTATTAAATATGATACGTAGATGGTAGCATTTATGGCTGCGACCATGCGAAGTGTATTTTTCTGGCAAAATATTATGTTAAGAAGGGGACGAAAAAGATAAAAGATGCATGGAGGGGTTTATAACGTACACTTTTTTTTCGTTTAATGTCCAACGGATCAAAGAGTGCACCGCCGTGTAGAGAGTGGGGTGGCGACGTGGCAAGTCAATTGACAGAGGCTTTGACCTTGACCTTCAACTGTGTTGGCAGTGTGTAATACCTAAAGGCTCTTTCTTTCTCACTTTAATTCCTCTTTTTACAGCTTGCGTTATTAATTACACTTCCTGCCATTCATATTTTGGACCCTCACAATTTCGATCAAAAATTACTTTTTGGCCCCTCATTTATGTTCACTAGGCTCTGCTGTTTAGTGTTGGACACATTTTGTTCGAGTTCAATTTGACTCAATTGGTGACGGTATTATAGTCAATTTAGTTAAGGCCTGTGACGTAACCTTAAAAGGAGGGGGGAGGGGGGAGTGTTTTTTTCTAAATGCATTTCTCCCTCGTCGCCTTTCAGTGACGAATTATACATTGTCCTGCCATCACTAGTTGTTCTCTCTTTCTATTTCTCTCTCATCTCCCATCGCCATCTCAAGGGCGCCCTCTCTCATTTCATTTTAGTCTTGTGCATGAAAGATTTAATTCTTAAATTTTTTTCTCGAGAGTTGAATTTTGGTTATATGAAAAATGACACCGAAATCTCGTTTATAAGAAAAAATAACACTTCATCTTTGATAATTGGGATAATCGGACTAAGAAATAATTTTGAAATTTTGTTTAATGAGATGATTAGGAGAAAGAGATGATTTAATTATGATTTCGATTGCAAATTTAGAATGTGCGACAATTGAACCTTTTGGGGGCAGAAAAGGCTACTAAAGGAGGATATAATTATAAGCTGGAATTAGCCACGTCAGCAGATCGTCCACTACGTCATTGGATCCTCTGTGTAAAATAATTATTTTCTTATATTTTTTTGGGGGGGGAAAAAAAGGTTTATAAAAAGGCAGTGAGATACACAGCCTTAACTCAAATCGACAGAGTTCAAAACAAACAGTAACCTGCACTAACCATACAACCCCGCACCGCACCAAACCAGAAAAGCGTAAAAGACTGAACCCACCCACTATGATGGGCCGTGACCCATTTAATGCGCTGCCTTTTATGTGTCAGGCCCGTTTATTTTGTTCTTTTATCTGCGGTGATGGGGTGGGGTTTTGACACGTGGACCACCCGATCTCTGCCAGGTGCTTCTGAAAATCATCGTCGCTTCTGGGGTGCCGCTTTCTTGCTCTTGGATGGTCCCGCTTTATTTTGTTCGTGTACCATTTCCCTCTTGCATTTGCATTTTTATTTTTCCGTTGCATGCAAATAATTAAACAATGCTTCACAAATTGCTTAAACTAGGTTTGATTGGAAGAATAAAAAAAGTGAAAAGAAAAGAGAATTGAGATCATAATTTTTTTTTAATTTTATTTGGTAAAAAGTATATAAAATTTTATGTTTTGTTAGAAAAAAAAATAAAGAGAAAATTACCTAATAAGCCTAAAAGTAATTATCTATTACTGATAAATGTCAATTAGTATATAATAAACCAAGAACTCACATCCGACAATTTTTACGAACCGTTTGATCATAGATTAAAAAATCTCCGGTTGCTAGAGTTCAAATTTACCCTTTATAAGTTTATAGGGATTAGAAATTTTCATATTCACGAAAGTCAATTTTATTAAAACCAAATGCTATCTATCCATTCATTTACACGTATTTTTTTTATATTTTTTTAGTAGTTTATTTATTTGTAATTTACATATATTTTATTCGACTTGATGATTATTATATTTATAATCATATTTTAGTTAATTATTTTCTTATTAGTCAATAAATTGTTTATTTTTGCATGATTTGAGATATCGATAACTTTTTAATTTTGTTTTGTAATATATAAGGGTAAAGTAGTAAATTAATTAAGTGTATCGTTTTTTCTTTTTATTTTTCTTTCTTTACTAAATATAAAACATTATATTTTATTTTATAATATGTAAGAGTAAAATAGTAAATGAAATGAGTATATATATTTTTTTTTCATTACTACACATATCTTATATTCTATTATATAAATGAAGGTTTCATTTTCTATTCATTTGGATATGTAAAATTACATATTTATTCTCTAAATTTATAAAAAGTGAAAGTCAACTTTTTGACATATTTATATATATTATATATATGTGGCTCTAATTATTAAAGTTAATGGGTTTTTTTTTCCCCTTAAAATCATAAACTTATTCAAAAAAAAAAAAAAAGAGTTAACTTTTTTATTTTTTTTTTAAAAAAGACATTTAATATTTCTATATATTATTATAAAAATAATAATGTATATCTCAACACATTTGACAATTTTTTGTACAATAATGTTATACACAGAGTAGATTTACAAGCTGAACTTAAAAATTTTAAAAATTAGTCTACCAATTTTTGTATTGCATATTTAAAAGTAATACAAAAAAAAAAAAAAAAAAAAAAAAATCACTCAAACTATCTAATAGAAATATAAAATATAATGTAAATATAATTCAAAAAAAAATTATGTAACCACAAACATAATTACAAATATTTAATTTAAGAATTTTTTAGTTTTAAAACACATATTGAAAATAATAAATGATATTTTTTCACTTTATTTAGAATAAAATTTATATTACTTTGATACTTTTAGTAGTTATAAATTATATTTTTATTCTTTCATAATAATTATAGATTATATTTTTCTACTGTCATAAGAGTCATAGATTTCATTTTTTGTACTTTCATACATTTTGTAGGATTATTATCATCAATTTTTTTTTTTTTTACCATATAAAATATATCAATAATGTTACTTAACTGCGATTGAAATTCATGGGCCTGTACGATTATTATATAACTTATTTAGTCATCCTAACTATGACGTTTCTAAATGTGTTGTTTACTGAAATTTACAATCTCGACACTTTGTTGCTAAATTTATTTCATCAACTATTTTTTTTTAATCATAATACATAATATATATATATATATATATATATATATATGTGTGTGTGTGTGTGTGTGTGTGTGTGTGTGTGTGTGTGTGCAAGGGCATGCTCATGCGTCGTAAACAACTTCAAAATTGCAGTTCTTGTTCATGGAATTATCTTTTATCATTTGATCATGTCATGTGCACATGCTTATTAGTAGTAGTAGGGTTGTAAATCGGTCAATCGGATCTGGATTGAAGGGTTTTAGTTAATAGACTTGAAGAAAAATTCTGGCAGCTTCCCGAACCGAACCCAACCATGTGGCCTCAGTACCTCGGTCTAATTTGGGGTTGGCCAAGGTTGGTCGTGTCGAATGGTTGTCGAGTAATAAGAACAACAAAAAAACAAAGATGAGATACTAAATATTGGTAGATCTAAAAAAATTTGTAGATATGAGACGGAGATAGAGAACCAATCAAGAAATATATTAAAGAATTAAAAAAAAAAACTTACAGATCGTCAGATTGGAGTAAGAGCCATTGACGGTGATGAACAACAGCATCGCAAGAATCATCGACGGCGAGATTATAGGGCTTGATAGACGCAAGATTATTAAATGGTGAGATTATTAGACGACGCAAGAATCATTGACATAAGAATCATTGAGGAATCATCGATTAGGGTTTGATTGACGACGACGGTGGCTCTGGGATTGAGAGAGACTGAAGAGGAGGAGGGCAGCGCTAAGGTTGGAATTTGAAAATGGAATGATTTGAATCTGATTAGGATTGTATTTATATATGGCACATTTCCGTAATATACCATGTTTTGGGGGGTACTTGGTAAATATATATTATTAGGGTTTAGGTTCGAGTGGGTTCGGGTGCATCAAGTATAGGTGGATGGGTACTCAAGCCGAAGTGTCTTTGGGTTCGGATAGGTCGGGTTCAGGTGGAAGAAAAAAAAAACTACTCATAATCGATCGATCCCGCCATCGAGTCGGACAGGTAGGGCGGGGTGGGTTAGGTTTTCAAGTAACATTTATACCTCTAATTAGTAAACATGATAAATTTCACTTGCGCTATATTTATATTTTTTTTCTTATCATCATTCAATTTAGAGCATCGTGTTTGTATTCAAATAAAAAAAGATTGTAGCCACGTGCTTCTCACGTGCTCTCCACCTAGTAATATTATTTGTTTCTCTATTTCTATCCCTCTAACCAAACAACCTTGAGGAAAATTATTTCTCTTTCACACACAAAAATAAAAAATAAAAAATAAAAAAAAACTTTTCATTTTCCATCATTCCAACCCAACATACCCTATGTGAATAATCTTTTTCATTGTCAATGTTTCTGTCATCAGTATGACTCGACATGACAAATCTTCAGTGTTGATATTCATGCCATCGATAAGACTCGACATGTAGAACTGACACTACCATTTATCCTAAAATCAATTGATGTTAGGAAATATACATATTCAAGCCTTATAGTGCACTCAACACACATAAGTGCCAATGACATTCAATTGTGACTCACACCACATCTGAGCCTCGGCCACGAGATAATTGCTACCAAAACCTGACTAACAATCTCCCCCTCAGCAATTGCTCCCACTGGAAATCGAACCTGTGATCTTGACCCTGATACCACTTATAGGATCTTAAGCGCTGCCACTTATTCTAAACTAATAGGTGTTAGAAAAGGTACAATGCGTTCAGCACACACAAAGCGTTCACAACATTCAATTGTGACTCAAACCAAATCCGGGTCTCTGCCATAGGACAATTGTTTCCAAAAGTTGGCCAACATGGATATTTTTCATGGTTGATATTTTTGTCATCTAAATAATTTAACGTGGTGTTTTTTTTTTCCCCCCGTTTTGATGCTTTGGCATGTCTTGATATGGAAAATATTTTCCGCTATCGACGTTTCCACCGATATGTTGACTCAACATGATGGATATTTTTCATCATCGATGTTTTTGGTATCGATATGATTCGCTCGTAAATATTATTTAAGAAAAAAAAAATATTTTTGTTACATGAAAATAATGAATAGGTCTTTATAATTGTAATTAAAATAATAAAATGAAATCAGAAAAGAAAAAACTTTTTGGGAGCAAAATTAATTAATTCTATTTTTATGGATAATAAATGTGAATATTGAAAATTTTTGTAGCGTTAATTGAGTGCACATTGCCCCCACTAAATCAGTCTCCCTATCGAAAAAAACCTTATACCCGATTAAACTCACTAATCACTATCAATGATTGTTGATTTAGGGGGCCTCATACTCCCTCTCTCCATAACTTTTTGTTTATTTACTTAATTTTAATATAATTTTAAAAAAAAATAATTAAACTTCTTAAAAATTTTACATAATTCCAACTGATTCATAAAAATATTGAGTAGTTTAAACACGAGAACCCCTTGTTATTTCGATAAATACTAAATGCACCATGTTTTATTTTCATAATATCTTAAATATTTTTTATCATTTTAGTTTAGTTGTCTAAGACACTTTTTATAATATTTTTTCCACTAAAATACTCTCATAACATAATATTTTTTGGTTATTTATTTCATTTATATTTTTTACTTAATCTCTCTCATTTTCTATTTTTGTTTTTTGTTTTTTGCTTTTATTCTTTATTTTTATTTTTATTTTCGTTTTAACTTTTTATTTTTACTTTTTATGGTATTTATAGAAAAAGAGAAGAAAAATCGAAAGTAAAAATTTTTAAAATAAAATTCAAAAAATAATAATAAAAAATTCTAGAAATAAGATTTGAAGAATAAAAACTGAATTAAAAACATGAAAAAAAAATAATTAAAAAATAAAACAAAAGAAAAAAAAATAGTAAAAATAATACAAATATATTTTTGTTAACAAAATATGTTAAAAGAATTATCATTTTTATCGAGATGAGATAGAATCTCTCGAGTATAAACCCAAATATTGATTAGGCTCTATAAAATATTTTAGTCCTTTCTTGGTCAATTTTTGGATTCGTCAGTAAATATTATAAGGGTTTTGCTACGGTTCAGCGGCTGTATCGGTACAGCTCGTAAAATTTACAAGGTCGGTCCAAAAAAGTTGCAAAGTTTTAGACGAACTTGTAACTTTTCGGAAAAAACTTATAACCTGTAAAGTTACAAGTTTTCAGACGAAGTTGCAACTTCAGTAGAATAACTTACGACTTCTTTGGGCCGACCTTGTAACTTTTCGAGTTGTATCCAATACAGCCAAAAGGACGGCTGTATTATAGTCAGCCCCATATTATAATAAACATAATATTTTCAAATCAAAATAATAATTTGTATTAGGTGATTTATAGTGCCAAATATACTTACCCTGTAACATAACTAGTGTATAACATGTGCCTGAAGACACGGATGTAAATATTCAACATGTATTTCACCATAACATCTATAATAATTAACAATTTCAAAAATATAAAGTTAAAAGTACACATCTTAAAACTACACCCTTTTTAGTAATTTGGAGATTTATAATAAAAAATCTAAATGAATGATAATTATCTCTTCCGATTCTAAACATGAGAAATAGTAAAAATGTCAACACAATAAAAAGTTCAATTGCCTAAACAATTTTTGATGTTCGGCAATTACAAAACTTCAAATAAAACATCAAATTGGCCATACACACACACACACACACAAAAAAAAAAAAGACCCATCAAACAATTGAAAACAAAAATACCTAACTGAAAAATAATAAACAATATTATGCCAATAATTCAAAAACTAAAAAAATATTTAGAAATATCTGATTAATTAGTGACAATCTAATAAATTGTAAGACAAAATTATTCAAAAAAACATTTAGAAGTAGCATTGAAAGGAAATACGAAATCTAAACAAAACATAACACAAACTAATAGTGGTGTACTTTACAACGCAATATAAAGCCATCAAAATATTGGCTACAAATAATCTGCTAAAAAACTTAAGATTCTTACATGAATGAGCATTATAACCATGAAACATTTCAAATAAATTCAAAAACTAAAACAACACCATCAAACAACAACTTAAATTGCACATACAAAAATACAATTAAAGATAGATTATCCCATAAACTCAATAATACAATGAACAACGAACTGAGTAATAAAGTGAACAACTCAAGAACATCTAACACCTAACCATAAGAAAAAAAAAATTAAAAAAATACAATAAACAAAACTCCAAAATGTCTAACATGGATTCTTTGAAAATATAATTTACAGTATAAGTAATATAAACCTTAATTTTATTGAACACTTTTATAAGCTCTCTAAAAAAGTAAAATAGCCTATTGCCAATGTAAAAAATTTACCAATGTAACATTATTCAAAGAATGAAATTGAACAATACTGCTATTTGGGATATAATTACCCCAAGTGTAGATATTCTTCTAAAAATACCGCAACCATCAATTTTGTTGGGATTGAAACAATCTGCATCAATTTTGCTAAACAATTGGTGTAATCAACCTACCAATTGAAAAAAAAATAAAAAAAAATTAAATTAATCCTAGTGCATAACCGGATTATTTTTTTTTTTTTTTTAATGGTATTTGTAGAAAAATAAAAGAAAAATCAAAAGCAAAATTTTAAAAATAAAATTCAAAAAACAATAAAAATTTCTAGAAATAAGATTTGAAGAATAAAAACTGAATTAAAAACATGAAAAAAAAAATTAAAAAATAGGGAGCCAACAAAATTATCTTGATATTTGCTGAGATGAGAGAAAATCTCTCGTGTATAAACTCAACAAATATTGAGTAGACTCTCTAAAATATTTTAGTCCTTTCCTGGTCAATTTTTTTAATTCGTCATTAAATATTATAATAAACATAATATTTTCAAATCAAAACAATAATTTGTATTATTATAGCGCCAAGCATGCCTAACTTGTAATATAATGGTATTTCAGGGGCAATATAGTCAATTCAATTATCCATACAATGAAATGGTGAAGCGGTTGAATGATTGTAATGATTCGATGTGATCGCCGCCGCCATCACCGCCTCACCATTACCCTGCCTAGCCTAAGCCTAGGTTGCCACTTGCATGATAGGAGGCATCGTCTAAACAGAGGAGCCGTCTCAGAGCCTCAGTCTTTCATGTCAAGATCATCTCATTTATTACTATTATTTTTTGCAAGGATATTTAAAATGATAATTTCTATTGTTTAACTTTTTCTAATAAAATATGTAATTGTTTTTTTAATTAATTTTCTTCAGAATTTTATATTTGTAAAAAATGGCAAGATTATAGTTATATTTTTTTATACGCAAGGATGTAAAATATATCTCATTCTCACCCTTCTCCAATAGTGTATGAGACAAATTTTTTCTTTTCTTACTAAATATAAAATAAAATAATTTTGTTTAATGTAACTCCATTTATAAGAATTTAATTGGATTCTACTGATTTAAGTTTATTTAATCATAATATTTTTTATTCTTTTTATTTTAAGGATATGTTTAACTGAAAGGATAGAAAAGTAAAAGAGAAAAATAACGAGAGAATAATATTTGTATTTATTGTAAAAAAAAATTATTTTTCCTAATATTATTTGGTTATGAAAAAATATGAAATGAAGAAAAATAATTCATTTTAATATAATTTGTTATTTTGTCCTCATATATTACAAAAATAAATTAAAAAAATCTATTATTAAGAGTATAATTGTAATTTTGATACCTTTAACCATTTTTCTTCTATTTTTTTTTCTCAAATTTGTAAGGAAAAAAATATCTCGAAAAATGTGTTTTATCCATCTTATTTTCTTTTTCTTTTTATTTTTGGTTAAACCAAACATGATTTTTTTTTTCATTCATTTTCCATCCAATCAAACCCTTAGAGGAGATCCAATATTTCTCTTCTCACGCACTTTTCAATGTGAATGAACATTTCTCTTTTTAAGTAGTAGATTTTCCAGTTGGAATGGACATTACATGAATTTTCTTTTTAATAATGGGGTGATGGTTGAATAAGTAAAAATAATAGGTTAACATATGTTTCTATAGATTTTTGGGATTCATACAAAAACGTGTTATAAAATATTATATTTTTCTCTTTTTATATCTCCATAATCAAAAATTATTTAAAAAAATGATTTTTTTTTTCACCCTCGCAACCAAACACAACCTTATCTATTGAAATCAACAATACCAATGTGAAAGTTACTGTTTATTACTGTTCACGTTCCTCCTGAGAAAACCCTAAATAATTTGGACACATCGTTCTCCCTCTCTCGCCTTAGGTGTCACTCCCTTTCTCTCTCATCCTCCCTCCAGCCTAAGTAACGACTGCCAACTCCACGCCGGAACCTAATGCCTGGCTTCCACAGCCGCCTCGCTTCGCTTCCACGATCTTCGTCTCCATCACCTCGCAGTCACCTCCCTTCGATTGTCAAAATCTGGGTTTATTCTGTCCATCTTTAATTTCAAGTTGACTATGATTTATGATATGTATTGGTGATTTTGTAATTGTGTTAGATATTTATGATTTTTTCCCACTTCGATGCTTTGGTTGTTCAGAAATTGCATGAGTAGCCATTTGTATATTAGGGTTCGTCTGGACTATAATTGATCTAATCTTCTGTTTGTTTTTGAATTTAAACTAGCCGGGGTTTGAACTTGGATGCAACGTCAGTTCTGATCATCACAACATGTTAATTTTGCTTAAAACTGTCGATCCATTTCCTTGTAAAATTTTCTTGCTTGGTTCTAATTAGGCATTTGATCATGTATTGATTAATTTTTTTATTCAATAATTATCCATAATGAATATTTGATATGAACATTGTTAATCTGAAGCTTCCATCGAATAAAGGGCGCGTGATCAGTTGGATACACCTTGGTTTTTGTCTGGCAGTTCAGTATTTCACTAGCGTTGCCCCAGATTTGATGAGGGTAAAAACCAACTTGTTATTCCACATAAGCCTTCCACGTAGATCAAGAATCTGACGTGACAGAAGGCATCACCAATGTGAATATCAAAATTTATGCCCTGATCGGTATCTGTTGGTCGGTCTCCTCAGCTTGGTTGAATTAGGCTGGCCAATTTTCAAACATAGACGATTATATCTGAAAACTTTCTACAATTAAGAGAGGTCTGACTGGTGATATTCTGATCAACAGATCCTCCTCAACGTCCGTATTTGTGTCTAGACCGGTTCTCCACTTTCACTAGCATAACAGCCCATGGATTTCTCCATAAACGCTAAAAAATCCAAGCCCATGGCTCTAATCCCTTCACGCGCTTTTTTTCTAGACACACGCCGTGTTAAGGACGATAACTGCGCTTAAGACTCCTAATCTCTAAAATGCTAATCAGTTTTTCTCATATAAAAGCAAAGGTGAACAGTATTGAAAAAGATACTGTTTTTAGAATATTCAAAGCACTTGTATAATTTCTTCCTCCGAGCTCTTACTCTCACGTAAGAGGAGTTTCGTCGAGCACAATCCTAGTGGGTCCTATGTAGGTATATGCTTGGAACTCAAGTCAGACAACACATAGATAAGCTCACTCGAGTAAAGATTCAACGATAAGAAATTCAAGGGATTTTCCTTTGCAGCAAACAATCTCCAAATCATTAACAATAATCCACCTGGAATCTAATAAGACCAACTGCGGTTGTTAGTCGTTGTTTGGCACCAACAAGATTAATACATGCGTAATGGAATTTTCTATTCTATTGCATATATTGTAGTGGTATAATCATCTCCCCTTTTGATGATCATTGGTGTAGTAGAAACTGTAAAAAATCCAATGAGGCTAACTCATTTTCAAAAGGCGCCTCGGAAGAGAAGAACTGCCTTAGGTTTTATATATAGCTTAGGATCAGGCAATACAAGTAATGTGGGATTCAATACGATCCCTTATACACAGGGTGGATTTTGTGAAATCACTGGAAACGGATATATGGGGGAAATGTCTAACATCTATGTGGTATTCAACAAAAACGTTTTCAGCAAAAAGTATCAGCCGAATTTAAAAATGGAAAACTTATCGATAAATTATTATTCTACAGGATATTAATCGTGTGATTTTGACCTAACATCATCAACCTAATATGTATAATCTAAATAAACAATATATATACTAGTCCTACAACATATGATTTTTTTTTTAATTTCCGCAAAAATCTCATACTACATTAGAGTAGAAATTGTTACACCAAATAGCCCACAAAGTCAAAACACACTAAAGATATATACAAACGCTACTACAAAACCACAAAAATTCACCCTACTATAAAACAAACAATTGTTCCAAAGTCAGTCTCTAAAGTTAAACAACACCCTAACTCTATCTAATACCAGTAGTTAAGTAATTTCTAACTCTTTCACTTGAGATAAAATATTTTGTCGGTGTATTTTTTTCATATAATAAAAATATTTTATGAATAAAGTTAATTACCATAATCTACTTTCTTAATCAGAATATAGTCACACACTGAGTAGTATAAAAATTTCACATATATAATAATAAAACAACTTATTTTGGATCAACTGATTATTCTCACTTTTGTATAAAAAAAATCATACACGTATTTTCATACTAGTCATATGATCATTTTCCTTATGATCGGGAGGTACAGTGGTATCGTAACTCATATGACTACGCAATATAAGGTTGTTGGTTTAGTTTTTTATTCTACATCAGATATGAAAGAGATCGTTGGTTGGGTTATAATAAGTGTGAGATGCCTAAGACCACCTTACACTCGTGTATTAGAACCCAGATTACAACAATTTTAACCCAATAGTCATAAAAGAAGAGAGTAGTCGAAGGTTAACCAACCAAAGGCCTGATATGTAAGAGGGAGATTGTTAAGTTTATCCCATATCAGAATAAGTGTAAGAGAAAGTCTCACCTTATGAGCCAACTTTTGGGGTTGAGAGAGGCCCAAGATCACCATATACGAAGCCATTCCATTCGTAGGAGTACATACGTGGTATAAACCACAATATTACATTGATGGTTAATAATATATCACACATCTCGCAAGACTAACATTTTATCGGGTTACACACAATCCCACAGGACTAACATCCTTTCGGGTCACAAATTATGCTATAGTAGAATAATAATAAAAATTAATTTTTGTATTAAAATTTCAATTGATCTATTTAAGTTGGAATATCATTCATTATAATAAATAATTTCTCACACTTAATATGAAAATTTGACAATTTATATGAAGACGCCTCTCTCTCTCTCTCAAACTGGAGAGAGAGAGAGAGAGAGAGAGAGAGAGAAGAAGAAGAAGAAGAAGAAAGAAATGAATTCAAAACAAATAAATGTTTAAAAAAATATAAATTATAATTTTGCTTCTAATTCTGTCCAATTTGGATGAAAATTTTAACAAAATGATTTTTTAAAACTATCTTCATATTTATAGAGTTTAAACTGAAACACAATAAAATTATGGGAAAATGATTTTTTTGGTCCCTGACGAATGTCTCGGGTGCTCAATTGACTCATGGTATTTGGAAGTCAATACATTGGGTTCTTAACATTTCATTTTCGTTCTAAATTAGCCCATGAACGAGATTATGTTAAGTCAAACTAACAATCAACGTTTCATTAAAGGCATTTCGATTATTTAACGATCTCAACTCATTTGCCTCCCATTTTTATTGACGTTTCCAGCCATTTTCTTCCTTCGCAACTTATAAATACTCTTCCCTACCCATCTTTATTATTTATTCTCTATTTTCACCCTAAAATTATTTTTTCTCATTCTTCTTTTTTTTTTCGTTCAACAAAAATATGAAAAATCAATAAATTTATAATTGTGAGAGGAAAACAAAAATTGTAACTTCTTGAATTGCACATAATCCCGAAAATAGATTCTACTCTTGTGGAAATTACGATCAGGTATTTTTTTAATACCATTTTTATCAAATATTTAAAAAAAATTCTAATTTTATTTTTTAAGTTAGAGGTTGTGGCTATTTCTTATGGATTGATCCTATATGTGTCCAAGGTCAGCGACAATAATATCGGGATTATTAAGAAAAATGAATGTTTTAGAAGAGGAGAATAACCGAAGGAAGAAAAGGGAGAGGAAGTTATGGATAACATTAGTCGTTTCATAGATGGTGTTTGTACTTATTTGGAAATAAACCGCATTTTGAATGTTTTACTATATTTTGTTTAATTAATGGTGTATTTCGTACTTTGTTTCTTAATAAAACTATTTTAATCAATGGTGATTTTGTATTTTGAACATTATTCTTTTTTTAACTCAAAGAAAAAAAAAAAAAAAGAACTTAAATTTCATTCATCACGAAGTATTGTATTCATTCATTACCAAACAGTGTATTGATCAAATATATACATTGAAACAGTCTATTGATCAAAATCAATACCAATCAAACATCCAACAAAAACAACCAACAATCAACCAAAAAGCAGTAGCAATTAAGCATAAGAATTTTAGCCACAAATTAAAAACAACCAAAATATAATACTTCACTGCAACTAAGTCCAAAATATAAGCAAAACTGAATATTTCATTGCATCCAAAACAACAACAATAACATAACACTTCACTACATCCAAAACAATAGCAATTACAACAGCAGCTCCTCCTCCTCGCCTATTAACAACAACAATTATAACAACAAAAAAATATTAATACAGAACAGAACAACAATAATCGAACAACAGAACCGAAAAAATATTAAAACATAAATTTTTGATGAAAATGGTAGAATCTCCACAACAGTAGAATCTCTTTCCGGGATTATGTGCAGTCCAAGAAGTTACCATTTTTACTTTCCTCCCACAATTATAAATTTGTTGATTATCCATGATTTTTGTTGGACAAAGAGAAAGAAGAAAGAGAAAAAGTGTGTTTATGGTGAAAATAGAAAATAAATAATAAAGATGAGTAAGAAAAAGTATTTATAGGTTACCGAGGAAGGAAATAGCTAAAAACATCAATAGAAATGAGAAATAAATGAGTTGAGATCGTTAAATGACCAAAATGCCCTTAATAAAACATTAACTGTTAGTTTGATTTAAAAGAATCTCGCTCAGAGATTAATTTGGAATGAAAATAAAATATTAAGAATGGCTTCCAAATACGATGGATCAATTGAACACCCGAGCTGTTTGTCGGAACAAAAAAAGTAAGTAATTTTCCCTAAAATTACTGGAGCTCCTAAACCAAACCCTAGACTTAATATAAAAAGCTGCAACTTTCTACTAAAAAATACTTTTTACCACACAATGAAATTATAAAAACAAAACCAAAAAAAAATGTTATACTGACAGTCAAATAAACAACATAATCACTAATTATAACCCATAACTATGATTTTTGAACAAAACAAGGATGTAATTTTGTCTTGTTACTGCAAATTGGTATAATCGAAGCATGTTAAAAACCGGAAACTGGTCAAAGATGAGGATGTTTTAGAAGACGAAGCCACGGGAATACGGATGCGTGTCTGCCCTTTTTTAGCTAATCAAGGCCACACGGTTTAACTTGTTGGCCACTTGGTCTTGGACCCCAACTAAATTAAGGATAATCTTATTTTCTTTATTATTAAATTCATACCAAAAATGTAAAATTAATTACATTACATGTGTACGAGGCAACTTTGGGAAGAACGCTTAGTACGGCTACTTGTCTTGTTTTTAAGCTATCCAGCTGGTCCATTTCAAGTTAAAAATGATTTCCTCGTTACTTCTCAAATTAATTTTTTTTTTTTACAAGAAAGTATTATTTGAACAACACGGAGTATTAGGGTACTCTCTCTTTACCAACTTAAAATATTTTTTTTACAAGAAAGTACTATTTGAACAACGTGGTGGATTAGAGTATTCTTCCATTACCAACTTAACCAACCAGTACATTATAATATACAAATAAAAAAATATATCTAAATATATATTTTTAATATTATAATTTTGATTCTTGATTTGTATATAAAAAAATAAACGACACTTTTTAAAAGATAATTTTTTTTCAAAGATTGACTTGAAATTTATATAAATTAGAAGAGAAATATATGAAAATTTAAATATTATAAATAATTTTTTTTTGAAAATAAGAAGGTAAAAATCTATATTTTTGAAAAATTAAAGGTAATTACTATGGTCAAAATATTAATAGTAAAAAAAAAATATTGATTATTAATTTGATATGAATAAAAAAATTAGAAAGATATCTGATTTTAAGTTGTGATTCATTTGACTTTTACTATTAATTAATATATAATATGATAATAAACTTAAAACCAACAAACACTTGAGGATGATGTTTTAATAATTTTCTTTGGAGTAAACACCAGTACTCCAACGTACACCATAAGAGCTCTGACGCTTTTAATTCTAATGGAAATTTCCTCAAACAGGAGAATTGCATTCTAAAGGAAGCACAGATAATTGGTTTACCCAATTTCATTCCCCGACGGACTGTGCCAACCTTTCTCTCTCTCCCCCACCATCATTGATCTCTGGCAAGCATTTGGTGATGATGGTTGCTTGAACTTGAACTAATTTTTGAGCTAAAATAGGTATACCCGCCATTAATATTGGTTTGAGAGAGTTGAGGATGAGATTCGAAGAGTTTAGCTTCTTCGATCCTAGCTTAATCGTATGATTCATTGCTGATGCGGTTTCTCATGCAGACATAGCCGAGTCCGATGTTGACGTTGTTGATGGTGACTTTTTCGAGTAGTGTGAAAATTACAATTGAGGAAGTTACTTGGTTAAATTCTTATCAACTAAAAATAGATATAATGGTAAACATTATTAATAGTTAGTGAAAATGCCCAGAAGAAATTGTTTATTTGCATAGGCAAAATTGAAATTGTTACAATTTTAATTAAAAAATTTAATATATAAACCTTAAAAGATAAAAATGATAATATAGACCTCTAATTACTATAATAAATTTTTAGTCCCCACAATTTTTTAGAAAATAATCTTTTATTCTTTAACCATCTTTGTTTTATTATTTACTCATTCTATAACAAAAAAAAAATAACAGATATGAATATTCACATTTTTTATTTTACTATTTTTAAATATTTTAATACATTGTCACATTTCTCTGTTGATGTGAATGTCCATTGTTTTATATGAACAAAATTATGTTTTTTTTGTTATATTCATACATTTTCACCAAAACAACTAAGAAATACCAAATCAAGACATTGAAACCCCCCGATATTAAACATTCACAAAACGAAATATGATATGAATAATAACAAAAAACAAATCCAATCAGACAAGAACAATCACCAAACATTCACAAATCAACGAGAATAATAAAATCAAACATTGAAAATAAAAATCCTAAATCAACATTCACAAAACATTAAAATAAACTCTAAGATCAACAAAAAAACCTGTGCGAATATTCACTAAACACCCGACCAAATAAAAAATATTGACGAAAATACACACCGGTGCACATTCCTCCCCCATATAAACCGTCATAAAAAACAAAATGATCAAACCAAGAACGATCACAAAACATTCACAAAATCAATGCAAGCAAAAAATCAAAACTTTAAGAAAAAAAATCCTAAATCAACGTTCGCAAAATATTGGAAATAAAATGTGTGAAAAACCACAGGAACAATGTGAATGTGTATTCAGTGTTTTGAAACAAAATAACAAGAGATAAATATTTAGGGGTGAAAAATGTGAACATTCAGGAATTCAGGGGTGAGAATGTGAACATTTAGGGATTGAGATTTGAGGGGGGTAAAAATGCAATTTATATTAAAAATGAAAAGAAAAAAACACCCTTCTACCCTAAAACAAATGGGTAACAAATGTCAAATGGTTTCAGAACAAATCCATGCGGTCCAGTTCCAATGTTCATCGCCTGCGTCCAAATCCGATCACCCATGCTATTCGCCGCTGCCATAATCTGTCGTCCACATATCCAAACCGCGAGCACGTTCGCCCGATCTCCAGATCTAAAATCGCGCGCGCACGAGGGAGAAATTTCAAATCTGAAATTTCTGTCGTTCATTGTCAGGCAACGCCGGCTGAAATGGCTATCCTCCACCGCCTCAGCCACCGTCAAGCCAAGCCATAGCCGTCGTCGTTCAGGTCGTTCACCATCGTCAAGCCAAGCGCGACGGCATTGCGAACGAGTGGTTGAACGAATCTGGAAGCATGAGCACGGCGGCATTGCGAATATAGGACGGTGATGGGGAGAGCTTGCGAGCACGGCGGCGATGGGAAAGACTAGCGGCTGACGGAGAGGCTTGCGCTGATGGGAGTGAGGGTTGCGGCTGTGAAAAATGGAATGGGAATAGCGGCTGTCAAAATGGAGAATAGGGTTTGCTTATGTTATATATAGGGGTATTTTCGTCAATGCGATCATATTTTTTAACTGTCCAAGATGAAATGCTAAGAATATTTGTACGAAGGTTTATCAAATAATTTTTTTATTTAAAAAAGTTATTGAGGAGAGAGTAAGAAATATGAGTTAAATATTAAAAAAATTATTTTAATCTGTTTAGCTTTTGGTATGAATCTAATGGGTCACACACAAATAAAGAAAGAAAGTTTGAGTAGTTCTTTTAAAGGAATAGATAGCAATGCCAAACATATTAGAAATTCGGAGTCAGAGTGTAATATAAGGTGGCGTTTGGTTAGTGTTCCCACTTTTCTGAACCCAACTGGAATGGGTTGAGTTGAGTTGAATTGGGTTGGGTTGAGAATTTTAAGAACAGAATTGCGTTTGGTAACGACAATTTTTGGTTTTTGCCGAGAACAGAATGTGTTTGGTAACGATTTTATCCTAAAACTAATTTTTTTTTTTTGAATTTTTTTTTTGTGTTTGGCGGCGGCGGCGGCGGACGGTGACCGGACATCGGCGATGGCGGTGTGTCAGACGGCGACGGTGGCCGGTAGCCGGAGGTGGACGCCGGCGGCGTGGACGGTCACCGGAGGTGGCCGGAGACAGCGGCAGGTTGCCGAACGGTTGCCGACCGGTGGCGGTGTTGGCCGGCGGCGGGTGGTGGTGGTCAGCCGGTAGATGAAGACGGAAGTTGAGAACTTTGGGTTGAGTTTTTTGGACACAAAAAGAAACAACTTTTTTTTTGTTTCTGGTTTCTTTAGGATTTTGAGAATCAATTCCTATTTTTTGGGTTGAGTTTTGTGTTTGCCAAACGCGTTCCCAAAAATCAAACTCAAAATTTTTGGGTTGAGTGGGGTTGGATTTGGTTGGGAACACTAACCAAACGGGGCCTAAGAAACTGGGAGCTTAGGTTTTTAACCCTAGACTATTTGTAAAAGGCTATGTAGTCTTTGGCTTCCCAAGCTAAGAAATTCAATCAATCCCCTTTGTTCCTTAAATACTTTTTCAGTTTTGATTTTTGTTATCACAAATATTCTACCCGATTCTACATTAGTTCTGTTGGTATCAAAAATTGGCCAACCAGCAGTATGGTCCGGACACCATCGGATCGAAAAAAAGGGAGATGGTGGTTGAGTGATCTTTGTCATCTCTTGTGTCTTACAGTTGAGATGGACAGGTGTTATTCGACCTACGTCCGAGCTCGGGTCTCATGTTCCTGGCCTGATGCTCCTTGTCGTTGTCTAGGCCAAGCTCTAATCTGTCACCTGCACACAGGACGGGCCGAGTTTTTTCCAGTATGTCTCCTCCGATGTGAGAGAGTAAGAGCCTGGGGTAGAAATTTAGATCGAAAAATTACTGTTACTTCAACCTATCTGAGCAACCTATGGTGTAGTTTCTCTCTATAAAAATCCTCTCTAATTCTCCCAAAAGTGTTGGAGAAGCCTTTCATTTATAGGCAGAGATATGATTAGCGTCAGTAAAAGTAGGGCCTTAAGTTAGGATTAGCGCTAAGCCGTTAGGCGAGCGGGCGGTACAGCTGATTAGAGCTATGGGCCTAGGCCTTGGGCCCTTCACTGTGGATGGCTGAGATACGGGCCAACCTGGCATAAAGGCAGGTCGGCTTGGGCAACAGGGCACAGGTCGGTCTGGGCATGTCGACCTGTGATCACGTAACGATCCTTCAGAAAAACTTCTCTTCTCTTTTTTCTTCATATCTTCTGTTTATGAGTCTGGTTGGTCGAGAAATAGCCCGTCTGGATCCGACATGGACGCGGCTGCCTCCCTGGTCATCCAAATCAAGCTCAGCTCGTTTGCAACCGAAATCGATAAGATAGGTGTTCCCTCAGCCACCGGGCCTGCGGGTGAGCAAGAATTCCCCGTTCAATAGACGTCTTCATCAGAGAAGTCCCATGGGGAGACCGGAGTGGGGGTACGCCCTGGGCCTGGCACGTCCCTCGAGTCTCTAATGAGAAGTATGAGGAACGAGGAGGGCTCTACCGGGGGCCTCGTGGTTGAGCTCGGCTCGGGTCTAACCATGGAGTTCAATACGGAGGCCACGTCATCAGATGAGGCAACCGCTCAACCATCGATGTTCGGCCACCCTCTCAGGGTGAGTTCGACTTCCCGTCGGCCAATCTGCGAAGTTCCATCTGATGCTTAGGTCTGGAGGGTGGAGTCCGACCTAACGGAGGACGTTCGGGAATTGCACTCCAGATATGTGATTCTGGGCTTAGTGGAGACGCATGTTCCTAGGGAAAAAGATCGGGCTTGCGCTCCACCTGAGGGGTTTATCACAGTCTATGACCAGCAGTTGCAAGCTAGGCTGCGATTCCCTATCTACCCCTCGGTGAGGGAGGTCTCTTGGGACTTGGGTCTGTGTCCGTCACAGTTGTCTCCCAATAGTATGCATATGGTCGTGTCTTTCCACGTGATCTGCCTAGCCGAGAGGATCACCCTGTCCCTCGAGCTGTTCCATGCCTTATTCTTGGTGAAGGCCATGCCCGGAGGAAAGGGCTAGCGTTACTTCTCAGCTCGGCAGAAATTCCTCAAGGGTTACCCTGACTCCATCAAGGATTGGAAGTCGGGCTTCTTCTTTCTGGGCAGCGTCGGTTTGAGTTCCCTATCCAGAGGCACTAGGGGATCGTGGGTAAGTATTTCAGCTCAGAGCTTGCTGTTTTCTATCCCGGTCATTTTTTCTGAGTTGGATGTGTTTGTCTTTTTCAATGACGAAGAAGCACGAGGCCAGCCTGGAGATCATTGAGGAAAAAGACCTGATACTTAGGACCCCGTTCGTTCACGTCAGTTCACTGCTCACGTCGTGCCTCTACAGCCTGTACTTTGGGAGCAATTCGTCCTTACCTGCGCCAACCTTAAAGAAGAACTCTTGGAACAGTAAGTATTTCTAGCCTTGCCCGTCTAGTTAGTTGTACTTAGGAATTTTTTCTTCGTTGACTGACTTCCTCCCTTTTTTTTTTTTTTTTTTTTTTTTTTTTAGCTATGGACTTGGCAACTATAGCTTGGATGGTGGCAAAGGGAATGAAGAAGGGCAGCGGGTCAAGTCAGCCCGCTCAAGAAGGCTAAACCGATCAGACGGCCCAAGAGAGGCTGACGCAACAGGCTGGATAGACCAAGCCGACTTCTACTCCAAGAAGGCTAGAATTCTCACGACCCGTCCCGGATACCCGTCATCCCAGGGCCGACGTGATGATAACATGACATCACCTGAATATTTAATCAACTAATATATTCTTATGCATACATCATTATACAATCATCTATACATGATATACATAATCTCTCATATAGGGACACACCCGTCCCCAAATATAAGTATACTGGAATATAAATTACTCATGAACCTTTCACTGGTTCACCTCTGACAGCTCATCTCAAAATACTCCCATATGATTCTACTTAGTGCCAGTAAGAGACCGACTCTTATTTGTTCCACCTGCTAGTGTACTGCTTTCTTAAAAAAAATATTTTTAAAATAATAATACATTATAGATAATACAACATTTAAATGGATCAAGCATAACGTATATAAACCAACACATTTTAAACAGTAATATAAAAATCATATACCACGAGAAAACTCTTTTTTCCTACCATTTCGGAATCACCATATATATATATATATATATATATATTAAATATATGAAATCCATCCAAACCATCCAATGTAAAATAATATGATAAAACACCCAATCTCAAACACCACACCATCACACCACTCACTGGCTAGCCATAGTAATCGTTTAACCTCACGATCAGGAGTTGCAACGATACCGTACCATTAATAAGATATGCCTTCCTAGCGAACTTAACTGCGCAGATAATCACCTACCGGACGTCTCCGGAGGACATAATATCAATAATCTCCAGTCGGACTACCCTCCAGACAGGACATAATATCAACAACCTCCAGCAGAACTACCCTCCGGATAAGACATAATATCAACAACCTCCAACCGGATTACCCTCCGGACATAACATAATATTATGGTATAGTCTAACCAACAATATCGTCAAATCAATAACATCGTCAAACTACAAATCAATAGAAAAATCACCGCTCTGCCGAAGCAAATAATCACCGCTCTGCTGAAGCAGACAACCACTACTCTGTCGAAGTAGATAATCACCACTCTGCCGAAGCAGATAAAATCAATAGCATCGTCACAACAATATCGTCAAATAACAAACATCAACCTCTATTTTCAAAACCGATTTAATCCAAACACCATGTTTTTCACTTTCTTTAAAAAAAACAACTAATTTCAACAAAAATCATTTTTCAGCTTTCTTTTTAAAACCAATATAATTCATCGAAAATCCACTTTACCAACTCACCCAAAACCTACTTGATCCATATCATTTATAAAATCATCTAATTTTAAGTAAACACATTTTTTATCATATATATATGAAAATAGGTTTGCAAGAAGACAATACATTCACCTGGTAATCCGCTCCGAAAACATCTATATGCTACCGATCCTCCGGTGCCCGTGAACCTATTTATGACAAGGCCTAATTTAATATTTTATGTAAAAATATCCTATCCGCACCATGTAGGCCCTAATTTTCCATAATTTCCTATTTCCCGCATTTTATTTGAAATATTTCCATTCGTCTAATATCGCTCCGTTAAAGTTTATAATATTGAATTTATTCATATGAATGGTCTCACTATTTTCCTATCACCATTTCGATTTAGACAATTAAATACATATATTAAAGAAGTTCGAAGTTCTACCTTTCCCGGATTTTTCACCAGTCCGCGAGATGAGTTTTAGGTTTCATTGGGAAGGTTTGTGTAATTTTTCTTTTTCCTTTTTCTTTCTCCCTCTTTTCCCGTGTTTCTTCTTCCCGTTTCCTGCTTTTGTTTGCGCTTCTGGTTCAGCCTCACTGCTGCGGCGAAGTCCCCACCGTTGCGACGAAGCAATCCCCTTCCTTTCTGCTATGCATACTGATCCTCCACCGCCTAGGCGAACTCCTCTGTTTTCCTTTTTGTGTTTCTGGTTCAGCCTCTCTCTCTCTCTCTCTCTCCTCGTACTCCGATCACTCTCACTTGAATGTCTATACACACACAACACACACACACAATACACCCACATGCACACCATAACAACACACACATACACCGCAACAATTGAATACACACCCACCCACACATTCAGTCCATACACACACTGATCCAACAACGCACACACTCACACACAAAACTCCCACACGCACACAGAATCATGCACATACACACACGGCAATACCACCGGCGAGTTTTCTCTCTCTAACCCACCGCCAGCAACACCCCATCGGAGTGAACGACCACGCCGTCGATTGGACGGACAACACACACACACACACACACACAATGAAACACACACACATACTCATGCTCATAAACACACATATATATACAATCAGATACATAATCATCACCATCACCGGTGACGGAACAACCCAACCCACACATATACCTACACTAAAGGAAAACAGAGGAATCACACACACGCTTACTGACGGCGGCGACGATCACCCAAACACCCATGCTGACGACGAAACACGCCCACCGATCCTCTCTCTCTCCGCTTTTCTCACAGTCGAACGGTAACCTACCACCGGCCACCCTCTTCCTCTCTATCTGTTTTCTCGTTCTTTTTCTATTGTGTCTGTGTTTGTATGTATGTATGTATATATATATATATATATATATATATATATATATATATATATATATATATATATATTCATATTCATATGCTGAAAAACCCAAAGCCCATAACCGACCGACAACTTCTCTCTCTTCCTTTCTCTCGTCGCTTCTCGATTATTCTCCCGATTTCTATATATATATGTGTGTGTGTGTGTGTGTGTGAATATATGTATGTATGCGTGTGATCATAAGGCCGTACAGGTGGCCCATCTCTTCTCTATTTGTTTTCACCGCCTTTTGTATATATATATATATATATATATATAAACAATAATTGCACAAAATCCCTTTTATTTTAGTTAAGTTTATGAATTAAACGAAATTTTATTTTAATGTTTGAAAATTTTCAATTCAGCTCCTAATATTTTTGTAAATCACACAATAAATATCACCAACCACCTTGATATTTTTGTAAATTATCAAATGCAACTAAAATTGTTTGCATCTATAAATCGGGGTCTTACAAGAATCCCCGGCAATAGCTAGGTCGACACAGACAGAGGTGGCCGTCGAGAACCCGGCCCCCACTAACTAGAGAGACACGGGAAAGAGAAAAATGAGGGTGCCTGACGCCCTAGCCGGACAATAGAAGAGGAGCCGAGCTGCGGCCCTGGTCTGGCAGGAGGAGATTCAGGAAGAGGAGGAGGAGGCGATGGAGCTGTTTGTCGCCACGATCGGACTCCGAATTGACAAGGCCGTCACCCAGACTCGGTTCGTCCTACCGACCTTTGTCCAGCAGATCATTCCTCAGGTGGACAAGGCTGGGTTTTCCGAGAAGTCTGATGGCCGGCTCTACGCCGACATGTATTGGTACCAGCTGTCGGTAAGTGCTCACCTTGGACAATCCTTTGAACTTTGTCTTCGGATTGGGTTAATTAAATTTTTTTTTTTTATGTCTTTTGTTGCCGACTTGGCAAGGCCTATTTTCTGCGCTAGAGACGGGGCTTCGCTTATACCAAGCCAACCAGGCACTCGAGGGGCTGACAAAACAAAAGGAGGAAGACATCGACCTCCTGACCCAATACCGGAAGCAGCTGGATCAAGTCCGGGCCGAGAACGAGAGCGTGGCCAAGAGGGTCGAAGACCTCAGGCAATCCGATCACATTGTTGTCGCTAGGCTCGAGGAGCTTAAACAGAACCAGGCGACCGAGCTGGACAAGGCTTAGGTTGAAGCAATCGAGAGTTTCAAGAAGAGTGAAGAGTTCACCGGGCATCGAGACCAAATCGTAGTGAGTGTGATCTATCTCGGCTTCAAGAGAGTTGTCAACTCGGTCCGGCGTCAGTTCCCGGAGGTAGAACATAGAAAAAATCAAGCTTGAGATCTCCAACCAGGACCTTGTGGAAACCCAGGCCCAACAGGACGTAGGAACGGACGGGCCGAGCACTGAGCTGGCCACCCAAGACATTGGACCGAGCAGACCCTCGGGGAGTCGTGGTGGCTCGCAAAGGTCATCCGGGGATCGGAGAGCAGCAAGTGGGCGATCTAGCGACCAGGACGGAGTAGAAAAAGTTGGCAATAGACAGGCCGGTCCGGACCTTAGCAATGGCTTTTGTGATGTCTTGAAATTTTGTATTTGGAATGTAGTTAGGTACTTCGATCCACATTTATATATGTTTTAAGTATGAGTAGGTTGACTGAAATATAATTGAAGCACGTGGCTTTGCCAAGGACTTGATTAAATGTGAAGGCATGAAATGAATTTTTATAAATGACCCGTTAAACTTATTTTAATATGCGTTGATGTGGTTTGGTAATATCTATGTGGTTTGACACATTAACATCTTGCGGATTTTTTTTTTTTAGTTAATGTGGGATTGTGATACTAAGTATAAAATGTTTATGAGATTATTGAAAGTTCTGATGTAACTACTGCAATCGATGATTGTTAGTCTCTCGACCCAATTCATGTGGGTTTTGAGCTAACTGTTGCTTATGAGATTAGTTACGAGTATTGTTAGTTTAAATATGAATGAAGATATTGTTACAAACGGGTTGCCTGGGAATTGTTGGACAAAATGGATAAATGTTAGTTGTGGAAAATTACTGAGGTCGTGGACCTTCTGGAAAGGAGATTCTTTGATAGTTGATTGTCTGTGTTAAGTATTACCAACCAAAGTACATACTGTTTGTCGATTGTTTATCATAATGTTGGCCGCTGCAAATGAAAATGTTGTGATAGGTGGAATGATTTAACGGAAGTTAACGGTTACAAATTGAGGGTGACATTCGGGTATGGGACCCTACATAGGAAACAATTGTCCTAGAATCAAGTGTAACTAACATGACCATGTGGTGTGACTCTGGATTTTGATTATGTTGACCAAAACTTTAATTCTTGTTGGTTTGATGAAAATTTCGGGACGAAATTTTGTTTTAGGAGGGAAGAGTTGTAAGACCCTGATTTAGCATGTACGTCATTTTAATTTCAATTGAGAGCATTTAGAAATTTTCGAAGAAAAATTGAGTTAAAAATAATAATAATAATAATAATAATAATAATAATAATAATAATAATAATTAAAAAAAAAAATGATTGGGTCAAATTGCAAATTTAGAAACTTATTTTAAATTTGAGATGCAAAATTTATAGTTGAATTCTAGAATAAAAATTTTAGGGATCAAAATGCAATTTAAGAAAATCCTAAAAGATGAATGGGATTAAATAAAGACTTAATGGAAGATAGGGGGATAAAAGTGTAATTTAACCAAATATTTTTTTTTTTTTATAAAAATATATATATCTGTGAGTTTGTGAGTTCAGCCGGCCGACAGGGAGATCGAGAAGAGTGGGAATCGACGTAGCGAGCAATTGATCAATTTCACACTACCATTTTCATGCATATATATACATATGCCTACCATTTCAATCGCTTCAATGAAGAACAATCCAGAAATCTAGAGAGAGAGAGAGAGAATCGGAGGAACGGAGCGTCGGTGCTGTCCTGTAATCGCCGGCGTTCAGTCGCCGACGTGTGTGCGACAGAGTATGCGTGTGTTCCTCCGATGTGCATGTATGAAGGTGTGTTTGTCCGATGTGTGTGTGCAGGTGATCGGCGATTGTCATGTGTGTGGGTATTCCTCCAACGGCAGTGGTGGCGATGATGTGTGCGTGTGCTCTGTTTCTGTTTGGGCAACTGTGTGCGGGTGTATGATCAGCTGGGGTAAACGACAGAGGCAGTGGCGGCATGAGTTTGTCCGATGGTGTGTGTGTGGATCGTTATGATTGGGCATGTACGTTTTAAGTGGGTAGATAAGATTGGTGGTGGAATGGCCGGTGGTGGTTGGTGAACCGTGGTGGGAGATGGAGTAGGGTTGGCGGTAAGAGCGACGAGGCGTGGGAGGTCTCGGGTGGACGGTAATAGTAGAGAGAGAGAGGAGGTGGCCGACGGTATTTTGAACCGAAACAGAAACAGTAAGCACAAACTGAGAAGAAAGAGGAGGGAAAAAAAAAAAAAAAGGAAAAGGAAAAAAGAAAAAAAGGGGAATTTGCAGAAACTACCCCAGGAAAATTCAAAACCCATCTCGTGGTCGTCGAACGGTTCGGAAACAGGTGAAATTTTAATCGATTATTAATTTTCGTTAAATTAAATTTTATTTAGCGTTACAAATCCTAAAATCGTAATAATTTTGTAACGATTAATTAATTTTAATTACGTGGTACATAAAATAGTAACGATTCGGAATATAGGGTCTGCATTGCATGATTAAGATATTTTAGATAAGATATTAATTTAGGCTCTATCACTATTAGGTTCGCAGGCACCGACGTCCAGATAGAGTATGGTCAGTATCAGTTTTGCAAAACGGATATCGAGGTGAGTGTACTGTCTTCTTGCCAAACTATTTTTCTATATATATATATATGATGAAATATGTGTTTACATAAACTGTACGAATTTATAATTGATATGGATCAAACAGGATTTGGGTGAGTTGGTAAACTGGATTTTCGGAAGATTTCGATGGTTTTCGAAAAGAAGTTGAAAATAAATTTTTGTTGGATTTGGTGAAATCAGATGGTGTTTTTAAAAGAGAATAGAAAATATCTGTTTTTCTAAAAAATGCCTGATTTTCTATAAATAAAGGGTGAAAAAATGGTTTTGATAAAATTAGACATTTTCTTTAAAAAAAGGTGTGAAATATGATTTTTGGATTTAAAGGTTGGTTTTGAGGAAAAGAGATAGATGTGGTGATTTGACGATGTTGAGTAGACGATATTTATTGAGTTGTGATTCGATGATGCTGTATTTGATTTGACGATGCCATAGTATTTATCCGCTTCGGCGGAGTGATGTTTATCTGCCTCGGCAGAGTGATGTTAGATAGTTATACTGCGCAGTGATTATCCACTTCGGTGGAGTGATGGGTGTTCGTAGAAAGGCAAATCCTACGGGTGGTACGGTACCATTGCAACTCCCGATTGTGAGGTTAAACGATCACTAGGGCTGGCCAGTGTGTATTTGAGGTGTGTGTTTAAGGTGTGTGTTTGAGGTGTATATTTGAGATGTGGTGCTTTACGTATATTGGCTGACTTGATATTTATTATCATGGTGATTGGTATAATTTTATACTAGATGGATTTAAATGAAACTTATCTATATAGCTTTATTTTCACTACTTATATACTGGAAACTTTACGAGCTATGTAGTATTTATATACTTACGCTTGATTCATTTAGATGTTGTAGATATGAATTTTTATTATAAAATATTTTTACTAAGAAGACAGTACACTCGCAGGTGGAGCAGATAGGAGTCGGTTGGTCCCCTACTGGCACTAGTTAGAGTCATGCGGGGCAGGCGTTGGAGTCATACGAGAGTAAATTTGAGATGAGCTGTATGAGGATAAACCTAAGGGAGGTTCATGAGATTTGTTTTGTTGTTCTTATTTTGGGGCAAATGTATTCTTATAGTATGAACTTATTATATATATATATGACGTGTAGATGAAAGTTTGTATATTGTCGTAATTAAATTGGTTAGGTAAGTGTTGTCATGTCGACATCACGCCGGCCCCACGGTGACGGGTGTCCGGGGTGGGGTGTGACATTTAGTGCAGCAGTCGATGGTGACAACCGAAAATTTTCTCTGGCTGGTCCCCTGGGAGAACGGGCCGAGGAGATCGATTTCTTACTGGGCGAATAGCCACGGCCTAGACATCAGAACTAGTTCGGTTGGCGGAGCGTGAGGGTGCGTAGCAAATCGCTGGCACTTGTTACACTTCTTCATGAATTCTCCCGCGTCCTCGAGCATCTTCGGCCAGTAATAACCGTTCAAGAGCAGTTTCCGAGCTAAGGACCTACCCCCCGAGTGATTTTCGCAAATCCTCTTGTGGACCTCCCTCATAATGTAGTTGGCCTATTCAGGTCGGAGACATCGGGAGTACAGACCGGAGAAGGACTTCGGGTAAATAACACCGTCGATGAGGGCGTACCGTGCCTCTTGGTACCGTATTCTTCGGGAGTGAGCCTGATCACTTGGGAGTGTCCCGTCGGTGAGATAGTTTTCTCTGGGATCCATCAAGGTCGAAACGGAATCCAGGGTGCATATCATCGCGGTCTCGTCCGAGGAGGCCATGCTCAGCTCAGCGAGAAATTCCACGGGGATCGTTCCCTTGAGCGTTAATTCCACCTCTGAGGCAAGGTAAGCCAATGTATCAGCATGCCTATTTTCTTCCCGGGGTATCTGTGAGACTTACACTTTCTTGAAGAGTTTGATCAGGTTTTTCACCTTCTCTAAGTAAGCCACCATGCTTGGGTCCTTGGCTAAGTACTCACTGTTAAGTTGGTTGACCACAAGCTGGGAATCGCACATTACCAGGAAGGTTTTTACGTTGAATTCCCGGACTAACCACAGCCCAGCCAACAAGACTTCGTATTCGGCCTCATTATTTGTAGCTCAAAATCTGAGTCTGAGGGCGTACTTGATTTCTTTTTTATCCAGGGCGACAAGGACCATCCCAATACCTGAGCCGTTCTGGTTAGAGGATCTGTTAGTGAAGAGCTGCCACGAGTCGGGGCCCAGGTCGTTGTACACTTTGGTCGTTCTACCCGAGCTTCTAGCTCGTTCAGGATTTTGGGAGGTCTGCTTGGCGTCACCTTGGTCGCAGACTGTCTCTTCCTTGGGGAAGGTTAGCTCGGTTATGAAGTCGGCCAAGACCTATCCCTTTATTATCGTCCTAAGGCGATACTCGATATAGACCTGTCCCTTTATTGTTATCCTAGGGCGATACTCGATATGAAATTGACCCAGTTCTAGGCTATACTTCATTAACCTCCCTGACACATTAGGGAAGTGGAGAATTTTCCTTAACGGCTGGTCGGTCAATACCATAATGATATGAGCCTGAAAATACTGTCGTAACTTCCTCGAGGCAATCAGTAGGGTATAAGCCAATTTTTTGAACTTTGTGTGCCTCGTCTCAGCATCGGTTATGACACGGCTCGAGTAATAGACCAGGCTCTGAATGCGGCGTCATCTCTGACTAGGGTGGCATTGACGGCCGTGGAGGAGGCCGCAATGTGAAGGAGTAGGTCTTTACCTTTTTGAGGCATGGTGAGTAGAGGAGCTGACAAGAGGTATTTTTTCAGTTCTTTAAAGGCACAGTTATACTCCTCGGTCCAGTCGAATGCCTTGTTCTCCTGGAGAATTTTGAAAAAGATGAGGCATTTTTCGAACGACCTGGAGATGAACTGGCTCAGGGCGGCCAACTGACCTGTCAGTATCTGAACCTCCTTCTTGTTCCAAGGAGAAGCCATATTGAGCACCGCACTGATCTGGTCAGGATTGGCGTCCATGCCGCGCTGGGAGACCATGAAGCCTAGGAATTTGCCGGTGGGCACGCCGAAAATGCACTTATTTGGATTCAACTTTATGCAGTGAGCTCGGAGCTTATTAAAGCAGGCTTGGAGATGGCCGATGTGATCTTCGGCCCCGGCTACTCTTTACGAGTATATCGTCGATATACACGTCCATTGTGTTCCTGATTTCCTCCTTGAACATTTTGTTGACAAGCCTCTAATAGGTCGCTTCTGCATTGCGGAGGCCAAACTGTCACACCCCACCCTGGACACCCGTCATGTGGGGCAGGCGTGACGTGGACATGACACCGCCCAACTGACTAGCCAACCTCAATACGTCAATAACAAAATTGTAAATCTATACAACACATATAATAGTCCCATTTGATGGGGATACACCGTCCTGAATATAAATACAATCAAACAAATCCCCTGAACCTCATTTAGATTTCATTTCTGACATCTCGTCTCCAAAACTTTTCTCAAATGACTCATTTGCGTGACTTGCATAACTCTATCTAGCGCCAGTAGGGGACCGACCAACTCCTAGCTACTTTACCTGCGAGTATACTGCCTTCTTAGTAAAAAATATTTTTAAGATAATAATTCAATCTACAACATCTAAACGAATCAAGCGTGAGTATAGAAACAACACGTAACTAGTAAAATTCTCCATAATATAAGCAGTGAAAATAAAGTAATACATATAAGTTCCATTCCAACCCATCTAGTAAAATAATACCAATCACCATAATAATAAATATCAGATCAACCAATATACATAAAACACCACATCTCAAGCACACATCCCAAACACACACATTGGTCAGCCCTAGTGATCGTTTTAACCTCACGATCGGGAGTTTGCAACGGTACCGTACCATCCGTAGGATATGCCTTCCTACGAACACCCATCACTTCGCTGAAGCGGATAATCACTGCGCAGTAAAAATGTCTAACATCACTCTGCCGAAGCGGATAACATCACTCCGCCGAAGCGGATAACCTCACTCTACCAAATAGATAAACACTATGGCATCGTTAAATCAAATACAGAATCATCGAATCACAACTCAATAAATATCGTCTACTCAATATCGTTATATCACCACATCTTTCTCTTTTCCTCAAAACCAACTTTTAAGTCCAAAAAAATCATATTCCACACTTTCTTTTAAAGAAAACATCTGATTTTATCAAAACTACTTTTCCACCCTTCATTTTTAGAAAATCAGGCATTCTTAGAAAAATAAATATCCACTATTCTCGTTTAAAAAACACCGTCTGATTTCACTAAATCCAACAAAAATTCATTTTTAACTTTATTTCGAAAACCATCGGAATCTTCCGGAAATCTAGTTTACCAACTCACCCAAATCATGCTTGATCCATATCATTTATAAATTCATACAGTTTAAGTAAACACATATTTCATCATATATATACATAGAAAAATAGTTTGGCAAGAAGACAGTACACTCACCTCGTTATCCTCTCTCCAAAACCTTCACTGACTATACTCTATCGGGACATCAGTGCCTGCGAACCTAATAGTGACAGAGCCTAAATTAATATCTTATCTAAAACATCTGAATCATGCAATGCAGACCCTATATTCCGAATCGTTATTATTTTATGTACCACGTAATTAAAATTAATTAATCGTTAGAAAATTGTTACGATTTTAGGATTTGTAACGCTAAATAAAATTTTAATTTAATGAAAATTAATAATCGATTGAAATTTCACCTGTTTCTGAGTCGTTTGGCGACCACAAGATGGGTTTTTGATTTTCAGCGGGGTGGTTTGTGTAATTCCCCCTCCCTTTTTTTCTTCTTCTCTGTTTCCTGTTCCGTTCCCAGCCGTCACCTCTCTCCTCTGTTTTTGTTTTTGATGTTGGCCGATCGTCTCTCTCTTTCGAAATTTGTCGACGACACACCCACAAGGCTCACCGACGATCGACCAGCACACCCACACCCCATCGACTCTCACACACACAGCCACACAGTCGGCCCACGTCCAATGGCCGACCACGCCTACACAGTAACACCCACACACAAGCAACCGTCGTCGTTACACACACAACCAACGGACACCATGGACAGAGCACCCACCATCGGAATAGCACGCAGACACATACACACACACATACATACACCGTCATCAAGCAAAGTACACACACGCACCACGTCGACGATATCGTCGGACCGAATGGAAAACCCACCTACACCGTCACACACACCAACAAACCAAAACAGACGAACAGAACTGAAAACGCACACATACCGATCACCCCCACATATTGCCGGACAGACTGAACAGAATACACACACATATGATGACGATGGTTGAACGACAGACACCCCCATGCCGGAACACACCACCTCTGGACGATCACACTGCCCTCTCCGATCATACACCCACTCGCAACCACCGCAGAAATCCACACCCTCGCACAAATAGCAAAGCCCCCACACAAACGCCGACCACACCCCATCGGCGCCGAACCCGGCTACTCCTCTCTCTCTCCTCTTCTCTGTTTTCTTCTCTCTTTGATTTTCAGATTTGATGAGATTTTTTTGATCATTACACATGAAGATATGTATATATTGCATGTAATTAGTGGGTTCAATTGATCCAAACGCGCCACGTCGCTGCTCTCTCTTTTCCCTGCCAGCGGTTTGCTCATCCGATCACATATGTTTTTTTTTATATATATAATAAACTTTTTAATTAATTACTCTTTCCTCTCCCAACTTTCTTTAAATCTTAATTTTAATCAATTTCAACTTTTTAAAAGTTTCTAAGATTTGTTATTTCACCCCTTTAGGTTTCAATTAAAAGTTAAATGTCAATTTACCTCCCTAAGTTGGGATTTAATGTTTCTAGATTTTCAATTCGATCCAATTTTATCCCTAATTTTCATAATTACTCTAAAATACAACTAAAATGACGTACGTGTTAATTCGGGGTCTTACACAAACAACATGACCTTATAGTAGTAGGTGCCCCTGTTGGTGATGAATAAAGTCTTGCTCTTATCCGAGGGATACATGGGAATCTGGTTATAACCGACATAAGTATCGAGGAAGCTAAGCCGCTCGTGCCCCGTCGTGGCATCGATTACGATGTCAATCCTTGGGAGGGGAAAGAAATCTTTCGAGGAAGCCTTGTTTAGGTCTTTGAAGTCGATGCAAAGTCACCATTTGTTACCCCCTTCGGGGCCAGTACAACATTGGCGAGTCAGTCCAGGAACTTGACCTCCTCCACGACGTCTGACCTAACGAGCTTATCCATCTTCTCTTCAATTATCTTCTGCCGATCTGGATGGAATTTTCTTCTCTTCTGGCGAACAGGAGGATGGTGCACGTTAGCGTGCAGCCGGTGCATGGCAATACTGGGATCAATCCTCGGAAGTTCGTTGTATGACCAGGCAAAAATATCGTAGTTCTATATCAGCAGCTCGGTGAGGTCGGATCGTTCTTCTGGGCCAAGTCGAGCCCCAATCCTCATCGTCCTTTCTGTAATAGTGGGGTGAATGGGGACGTCGACCAGTTTTTCATGGGGCCGGGAGACGGGCTCTTCGTCGCGGGGATCGTCGATCGAGATGGGCTCAACCACGTTGGTTAAGGACACGAGCTCTCCGTGAGTTTGGCACATAATATTCAGCTCGGGCCCCAACTATAATTGTTATTTCCTCTCCAAGGCCCTTTTTGCATAGGATCAGGTAGTTTTTTTTTCCTTGCACTTTTCCAACCCCGGAATCCGTGAGGAATTTTATTTTCTGGTAAACGGGGAGCAGACGGCCTTCAGGGCGGCCATGGTGGGCCTACCCATTATCGCGTTGTAGGGCGACGGTCTATCTACTATAAGGAATTTAGACTAGATGGTGGCGATCTTGGGGCTGGAACCGATTGTGACGGGCAGAGAGACCTAACCAACTGAGTTGACCATGTCTCTCCCAAAATCAACGAGGGGAGGCCTTACAGGCTGCACGAAGCTGGAGTCTACGCTCATTTTATCGAAGGCCCTTTTAAAGATGATATCCACTGAGCTACCTCTATCGACGAGTATTCTCGTCATCTTGAAATGATTGATTAGGGCTAAAATGACCAGGGCGTCATCGTGCAGAATATGCACCCCTTTTAGGTCGGCTTTGCTGAAGGAGATTACATTATGCGAGGCAGCATCTATCGTGTTGACCTCATAGATATCCTGTTCGACCTTTCTTTTGCCCTTACTTTTGTACCTATTTTGGGAGGAAAACGTTTCTCCGCTGAAACCCAGGCCACCATGGATGACATTAATCTTGTTGTCAACCCTTAGGTCAGAGTTGTCACCAGCGCGTTTGCCAGGGGACTGAACCCGGTTGTCATTCCATTTTCTACACTGTCCGCGATGCCTATCACAGCGATAATTTGCGCCGGACCAATCCTTGTCTGGTCGGCAAACATAATTGCCGAGGTAGCCTCTTCGGATGAGGGCCTCAATTTTCACCTTCAACTGGAAGCACTCGTCGGTAGTATGGTTGTTGCTCCTATAGAAGTCGCAGTACTTATCGGCCGACCTGCCTAGAGGTTTTTCCCTCAGGGGAGGTACATGCAAAAAAATCCCCTTTCCGATGTTCTCAGCGAAGATGGTGGCGACGGAAGCGGTCAAGGGAGTGTACACGAGCTGGCGGGGGCCTGGAGACGGCCTCCTATCATTGGGCAGCGATCCCAACCTTTCTTCTGCCTAGAGCCTTCTGGAGGCTTGAGATCAGCTCATCCCCTCATCAGGTCAGGCCTTCTTTCTGAGGAGATCCTCCTTCTCTTTCTTGATCTTGTCGATGAGATTGGCTTTGTAGTAATTGGCGGCGAGTTCTAGGGGCTAGCACAGGTTGGTTGCTAGCCTGGAATTCAGGCCATAGGTAACCCTTCTGTGGCTCAGCTCGCCAATAAAGGCGTTGAGCTCCACATCATCAGACACCCTTTCACAGGCGAGGGATTCCATCCAAAACCTGTGTATATAGTCGACCAGATTCTCGTTCTTCTTCTGTCTGATGGCGAGGAGATGAGCTGCAGTATTTGGCCTACGCCATGATCGGCTTAACCTCTCCATGAACTGTTGTTCGAGCTAGAGGAATATAGAGATTAAGGCCGGTAGGAGGTCATTAAACCACGTCCTAGCAAGACCGGTCAACCCGAGGGAGAAGAACTTGTACCTTATCGCATTGGAGACAACATATACATCCATGTGGGAGACGTAAATAGAAAGATGATCCAGTAGATCAGTCGTCCCATCGTACTAGGCCGCCGGTGGATTGGGAAATTGGTATAGAACCGATTCATTTGCGACCTCCGCGATGAAAGGGGACTTGACCCCAGTGTGCAGCCCGATGGTTCCCTCGGTGTTGTGCATCTGACTGAGGGCGACCTCCATTTTGGCTAGGCATCATTCCATCATGGTTGACACCCTTTCCGGGGAGATGACCTGGCTGGAGGCAGGCCTGACTTCTCTCTTCCGGGCTGGTGGCGGGGAGTGGGAGTCCATCTCCCAAATTTGACGAAATCGGTGCTCGGAACGATCTTGGCGACTATAATCCTGGGCCGGTGATGACCTCGGTCAGTCTTCGGATCGTCGTCCTCTAGATTATCTTGAAATAGATCCTGAGGCAACAAGGGGGTCGAGATCTCTTTCTCTTTGTGCCCGGTTATTGGCCTGAGGCCTGACCCGAGCCACCTGTCCGTGAGAGGCGAGCGCTCAATCACTAGACTCCAGTGGACGGGCTCTCTCCCTTGCTATATGAAGGTTCGGTCCCCCTTCAACTGGGGCTGGAGGCAGGCAGGAAAGAAGGATATTGAAGTACTCCTAGAACTTACTGAGCTGGCATTCCACGTCGTCGAGCTTGGCAACATCGATGGCTCCGGACGCTTGGCCCGGGTAGATTTCCGAGGCTAGGTTTGGTTGATGGGATTATCCATCAATATTGATATTTCGCCTTTCAATCTCTACGTCTTCTTCGTTGACCGTTCTACGGGTTGTGGCCCTGGTCTCTAGTCTTGGTGCTCGTAACATATCTTCCTTGGGCTGTCTATTCACCGGGGTGTTTATGTTTCCTGATCGTTGAGAGTGACTAGACCTTGTGTTCATCAAACCTTAGCAGAGCAGGTAGCTGATGATTCGAAGAAGGTTTTTAGTAGCGCTTCCCACAGACGGCGCCAAACTGTTGTTGTCGAAAATTGACCGACCAGTAGTATGGTCTGGACACCCTCGAATCGGGAAAAAGAGAAATGGTGTTTAAGTGATCCTTGTCGTCTCTTGTGTATTGCAGTCGGGCTGGATATGTGTTATTCGACCTACGTCCTAGCTCGGGTCTGGTGTTCCTGGCCTGATGCTCCTTGTCGTTATCTGGGCCGAGCTCTAATCTGTCACCTGCACACAGGACGGGCCAGATTTTTCCCGGCGTGAGAGTAAGAGCCCGGGATAGAAATTTAGATCGGAAAGTTACTATTATCTTGGCCTGTCTGAGCGACTTATGGTGGAGTTTCTCTCTCTAAAAATCCTCTCTGATCCTCCAAAAGTGTTGGGGAAGCCTTCCATTTATAGGCAAAGATGTGATTAGCGTCAGCAAGATTAGGGTCTTAAGCTTAAATTAGCGCGAAGCCGTCAAGCGCGTGAGTGGCACGACTGATTAGAGCTATGGGCCTGGGCCTTGGGCCCTTCACTGTGGATGGCAGAGATACACGCCGACCTGGCACAGAGGCAGGTCGACTCGGGCAATAGGGCACAGGTCAGTCTGGGCACGCCGACCTATGATCACACAACGATCTTTCGGAGAGGCTATTGGCTGGAGATCTTGGAATGTTTTCCATCCACCGACCTGGGAATCCACCCGAGCTGTCTATACACCGGGTTGACACAGGTCGTCGTGACGTGGAGCTAGTGAAGTGGCAAATCTGGTCCAGGTGGCTGACACGTGGAGGGAGCCCGATTTTACCCTCATCAAATTCTATTGATTTAGAATAAGATTCTTTGATAATCAGTAGATAGTGTTCAAATTGAGTTCTTCGTGTGGATATTTTTATAGGCGGGACACTTATGTTACTCTTTGGAAAGTTTAATTCAATCACACCTTGAGATCATGGATATTTTTATAGGCGGGACACTTACGTTGCTCTTTGGAAAGTCTAATTCAATCACACCTTGAGATCAATTGGCCAAAAGACAGAAGCACACATATAAGTTAATGTGTTTTTTCAGTATATTAGATTCATTTACATTTGTTTTATTTATGTTAATACAGATTAATAAAACTTTTGTTTTTGGCCCATCAAACTATTTTAATATTTGGTTCTTTCAAGTTGAATTAGAGCCATGCCTATTATTAGTGCAAAATAAAACATGATTAAATATTTTAGAATATTAAATCATAGTACTATTGATAAAAAATAATGTTTTGGGATTTTTTTCAAAATTCCGAGATAAAAGCGAAAAACGTAAAATCTAGAAAACTTTTAAATTTATTAAAAATTGTTCTTAATATTAAATAAAAATTGACGAACAATGAATTAGAGGAAACAATATCACGGCCTAAACTGCGACATTGGATGAGGTTACAATAGAGACGCGACAGCGGCTCAAGGCCACTGCAAAATGTAACCGCAACGCAACGACAGCTTGCCGCTAGGTTACCGCTGCTACAACAGCAGTTACCCAGCAGCTTGGCGCTGCCGTTGCGGGTAGACAACGGTTTAGCCATTGCAGTAGTAGTGTCGCTAGGCATCGTGAGTGGGGGTCGACAGTGATTTCAGCAACTGGCGGTGGCGCCTTCGACGTTGTTTGGCTTTTGTTCAATTTGATTTTTAGATTTTTAGGAAGGTTGGCATATCTTTTTAAATTTTAAATTTGCCCGGCCTAAATCAAACATTTAAAACTGCCATTTTTAATTGTTATGTGATAAAAATTATATAATTATTTGAATTTAATTTTGTACATATTCAAATCAAAATTCTGTTTTGAATTTTAATTTAATAGATACAACTTTAAATTTGAAATCTTGCATAATATCAAAAGATCACATGTTTTCGGATAATTATATAAGATAATTTTAATAGATTTAAAATTATGAAAATTCAAAATTTAAATTAAATTGTATTTTATATTTTATGAGATAACATTTAATAGATATAGAATTTAATTTAGTTTGAATTATAATTCTAATTAAACTAAAATAAAGCTAATATTTCTAATTAGATAAACATATATTATTAGTTTCCTACTTAGACTACGAAGTACGGTTATTTAATTGATGAATTCAATTTTAATTTAAAATAATTGTGGTCCCAGTTAGATTTCATAATCGGATTAATCATTTTATTATATTTTGCATGAATTGTTTTATATATATTGATTGTGGGAGGATTAATCATTTTATTATATTTTGCATGAATTGTTTTATATATATTGATTGTGGGATGATCATGAACTTAAACTTGAACTATTTGAGCTATGTGATTGATTTAGGTTGCGTTTGAGTAAGAGATTTGATAAACTCAGAATTTGTAAATGTTGAAATTTTAAAATTCTGAATTTTTAAATCCCATCACTTACAAATTTCTTATTTGCATAATTTTTTTAGTCAAAAAATTTAATTGTGTAATTTCATAATTTTCTTATTTGGATAGACAAATATATATTTGTACGGAGAATTTTAAAATTTATTAAATTTTAATTAAAAACTGTGAAAATATTTCACATAATATAATTTTTGTACCTATTTTAATAATATAATTTTATTATACATAACTATTTTAATATGATTTTTATACCTATCTTACAAATATAATTTTATTATATAATATAGAGAATAAAGTATTTTGAAATTCATACAATTACAAAATAAAAAATAGGATTGAAATGAAATGGATGAAAAATTGAAAAAATGGTAAATTCCCTCTTAGAAAGATTTAAAAATAAAACATGTTTTGAAGAGATTTGCAAATCTCTCTCGTTCTCCTATTTTATAAATGAGTCGATTTCGAAAATTCTTCTTCATAGTTTAATGATTTTAATATTGGAGTTCGATGGTTTATTCTAATAAGGTTGTAATTTTTATTGGTGAGTTTTCAAGGGTTTGTTTGCTCTACCTCATTTTATTTTTCGTTGTATTTTCTCTCTGGATTCCATTTTCTCCCTCCAAAATGTATTATCTTCTTTTGTGATAATTTTGGTTGAAATTTAAGAGGACAAAGTAGAGGCCCAATGAAGATAAAGAAAAGGAGAAGCCCAAAGGAGCATGAGGAGATGGAGACTAAGATGAAAACATGGAGAAGAAGATCCTGAGATGAATCATCTTCAAAAAATGATTAATTACAATATATCATAATTAAACCTAAATTTGGCCTAATGGCTCGCGTCGATACGAATTAAAAGTCCATGATCATCTTAGCTCACTCATATGCTTGTTTTAATTTTATGCTACCTTGTTTAACCCATATAGCACATGTTTTTGGAGAAAAATTTAATTTTATGCTACCTTGTTTAACCCATATAGCACATGTTTTTGGAGAATTATTTATTTTGTGTTATTTATGAGATGCATGATAAAATAAATTAAACAATTGAACATGAGATCTAAAAACAAAAATTTGTAAAATCAAACATTAAGTTATAAGCGTGAACACAAATTATAACAATTTGGGAAGCTCATCTTTAATCGTCTTCGTATTTCTCATCATATCACCCTTTGGGAATACAAGATATTTTTTTTCTATATTCAAATTTCATTTGGCATCTACTACTGACCATATCTATGTTTCATCAATCCATCCATAAACTTATTTCTTAGTCATCCAAGCACAAATGTCATTGAGTCTCAAATATGTCTCAAATATCCTCCAACTACCCCCACTAGCGTTCCTACTCTATCTACGGATCCTAAGCATGCCTCCCTCGAACATTTCCCAATGATATCAAATATTGCACCAACCGAGTTTGTTATAGAGAACCCCTATCATTCAAGTAGGGTAAACCTCCCTCATATCTTCGTGATTTTCATTGTTTTTCTACCATAATTAATCTACATGAGTCTCAATCCTATAAGGAGGTCAATACTAACCCTTTTTGGCAAAAAACAACGAACGAGGAACTTCATGCCCTAGACAAAACTCATACTTGAGGTCTCGTTAACCTCTCTATTAAGAAAACTCCTATTGGATGTAAGTGGATTTTCAAAATCAAAATACTTTCTGATGGTTTCTTTGAACGTTATAAAACCCGACTTGTTGCTAAAGGATTTGCTCAGGAATATAGTATTGACTCCGAAGAGGCGTTTGCTCCAGTAGCTACACTTACATCTATTTGTACTCTTCTTGTCGTCATTGGCATTTGCATATGGACTCTTTTTCAGATGAATATAAAAAATGTTTTCCTCAGCGGCAACCTCCTTGAGGACGTTTATTTGTATACTCCTCCAGGCTAACTGCTCCTCAACATAAAATCTATCACCTCCGTCATGCTTTATATGGTCTCAAACAAATAAAATGCGTTTGGTTCGCAAAATTAAGCACCATCATCCACCAGCTTGCATTCACATTCTACGCTCATGATTCGACCATGTTTCTTCGTCAAACTGACAACAATGTTATCCTTCTTCCATTGTATGTAGATAACATGATCATTACATAGGAATGATTTACACGGTATCTCTGAATTCAAAAAAATTCTTAGTGGTTAACTCAAGGTGAAAGATTTTGGCGTGTTTACTTATTTTCTTGGTCGAAGTTTTATTTGGTTTAAATAGATTCTTTCTCTCTCAGACCAAATATGTCTCTAATCTCCATTGCAAGGCTGGCAGAATTGACTACACTATTGTCAATATGCCTCTAAAGCCTAAATTCAAACTTACTCCGACTCCCAAACATCTCTCTCTATTGCCAACTAGTTGAAAGTTTGATATATGTGATAGTTGCTCGCCTAGACATTGCATATGTCATCCATCAACAAGTCAACCAATTCTTATTCATTCCTCGGTCCATTCACTACTCGGTTATTTTTTGCATTCTTCGATATGTCAAAAGCACCTTGTTTCACGAACATCATTTATCTGCCTAGTCCGCTCCACCTTATAGGCTTAATCTGAAGCCAATTGAGCTAGGGCTTCCCATAGACAGACGTTCTACATATGGTTATTGTTTAATCTTGGATAGCTTACTCATTTCCTAGCATAATAAGAAACAAATTGTGATTGCCCATTCCTATACCAAAGTTGAGTATCGTGGAATCGCTGATGCAAAACAAGAATTATTTTAGTTTCGTTGGCTCCTCTATGATATGGGAGTCTTCTCCCATATAGTTATTGTTCTGAATTATGACAATCAAAGTGCTATTAAGATCACTCACAACAACATTTCCCATAAGTACACCAAAAACATCAAAATTGATTGTTATTTCATTCGTCATCACATTTTTCATAATATTGTTCGTCTCCATTCCATTAGTTATACCAATTAGACAACATATATTTTCACCAAAACCCATCCACTCGGACACTTTCACTCTTTTATTTTTAAACTCAAGCTTGAGTCTGCTTTACCACCCTGATTTTGAGGGTTGTGAATATATATATATATATATATATATATATATATATGACATGGTCTACTAAGTTAAACCCTAGTACTTGTCTATATATAAACACCTTTGTACATCTCCATATAATGTAAACTTTACACATATCAATACAATCGTCTCGTATTTTCTCAATATTCCGTTTCTCAATTATTCTAATAAAATTATTTTTAAATTTTTACCAAGATTTTAATTAATCTTAATTATGATATCAAATCTAACTTCAATATTAATTAATATTAACTCGATAAATTTAATTGAGGTGATATCAAATTAAAGAGAAAAAAAAAATCGAGTAAAAAAATTATCAGAGACGATCTAATAATTTTCCCTTCATGAAAGAGAGAAAATATCTTCCTTTTATGTACTTTGCCTGGCAATTCTAGCACGCGCAAAACAAATACATTATACATAATAAGCCGCCTTCGGAGGTAATTCCAAATCCAGATAAGCAGAGATATTAAAGGATTCGTTTGATGAAAACTAGAGGAGTCACTATGTGATTTTATCTTATTATATATAAAGGTCAAACAATAACACCATCCTTTACCAATAGCAGGAGTCATGCAATATATTTATTTCTACTGTTAAAATCACAATTCTAGGAATGATCTTTTTAATCCAAAATATATATAATTCAGTACTAATTAGGGCTGTGCAGGAAGCCCGAATAACCCAACCCGCCCGCAAAACCCGACCGGCCCGGCCCGAAATAGTCGGGTATATATTTGTAGAAGTTCAAATCAGGTAAAACCCGATCCGATAGTTATATGAGGCAGTTTGGTCATCGGATTCCTTCTTCGACGACCCGTTCGCACCCGACCCGACTGGCGAACAGAGCCTAAGCGCAGACCTAAGCGTGTGTGTGTGCTCAAATCAAATCTCTCTCAGATTCTCATCTTAGTTCACCTAAACCCTAAGCGCCGATCTTCATCTACCAACCAAGCGCAGACCTAAGCGCCGCTCAATCTCAGCCTTCTCACTTCTCAGGTTTGAATCGTCTAATTCGAAATTTCGAATCTTGCCTGGTAGGCTGGACCTAAGCACCGCTCAATGATCTCTAGGCTCTTGCGAATTGCGACGCTTCGAATCGCTTCGAATCCCTTCGACAAATGACAATGGCTATAAAGGTGAGTTCTTCCTCTCGGCCGTCTCTTCTCTCGTGTTCGATTCCCTGGTTTGATTTGAAGCCAAAATCCAAAACTAAGGTGAGTTCTTCTATTTGTTCAATTTGTTTGTTATGGGGATTTTTTAACTTTGAACCAAGCTTTTATTTTGTATGATATCATATGTTTCTGGTTTGTTTGTTTTTTTCTTTTTTTTTTTTTCGGTTTCTGTTTTTTGTTTCCGTTTCTGATACATGATATGTTTTTGAATCATGATTATGTTTGATTAGTGTTCTTGTTCCCATGTTTAGTGTTCTGGTCCCGTGTTCTGTTCCCATATTCTGTTTGTATACTGATTAGTGCTTCTGTTTCTGTTTCTGCTTCTGTTTAGTGCTCTGTTTCTGTTTCTGCTTCTGATTAGTGTTCTTGTTCCCATGTTTAGTGTTCTGGTCTCGTGTATACTGATTAGTGCTATGTTTTTTGTTGGAAAACTATGTGAAAGTGTATGTTTGTTCTCATGCTCTGTTCCCATGTTTGACTACTTTGTTTCCCATGTTGGTTCCCATGCTCTGTTCCCATGCTTTGTTCCCGTGTTCTATTCCCATATTCTGTATGTATAGTATATTGATTACTGCTTCTGTTTGATTGTTTATGTTCCCATGCTCTGTTACTGCTTCTGCTTCTGTTTGATTGTTTCTTTTTTATTGTTTCTGTTCCAATGCTCTGTTACTGCTTCTGTTTGATTAGTGTTCTGTTTCCACTTTCCATTTTTAGTGTTCTGTTCCCGTGTTTTGTTTCTGTTCACATTTTCTTATATGGAACAAGCTAATGTTGAGGATTTTTCTACACCCCTCGAAGGTAACCCTCTAACTCCTGCCCCTGCTCCCCCTACTGAAAAACCACCACTGCCGAAACATGTGGAAAAACGTGGTGGAACTAATAAGATTATTTCTGATATTTGGAATCATTTTACGAAATTTGAAGATGAGAATGGAAATAAAATGACATCTTGTAAGTACTGTGGGAAAGTGTATCATGCTAATCCAAAAACTCATGGGACTAGTAATTTAAAGGCTCACATTTATGTTTGTAACGAGCATTTACATAGGGAGTTGGATAAGGGACAAATTCAGTTAATTACTCAACTTAAAAAAGATAGACAAGATAGTCTTGTATTAACTAGTTTTTCCGTGGATAAAGCTAGAAGAGCGCTAGTGGAAATGGTAATTTTGGATGAATTGCCATTTAGATTTGTTGAAAATTATGGCTTTAAAAAGTTTTGTTATGCTTTGCAACCAAAATTTAAAAATATTCCATGTCGTACTACGGCTGCTAAAGACGTCGTGAAAATATATCACGAGGAGAGAGAAAATTTAAAGAAAGTTATGCAGGATCGTAGAATATGTTTGATTACAGACACTTGGACTTCAATACAAAATTTTAATTATATATATCTTACGTGTCATTTTATTGATGATAATTGGATTTTTGCATAAAAAAATATTAAGTTTTTGTATTGTTAAAGATCATAAGGGAGAAATGTTTGGGAAAAAAATTGAGTCGTGTTTACGAAAATAGAATATTGATAGTTACTTCACCATGGCGGTTAATAATGCAAGTTCTAATAGTACTACTATTAGATTCTTGCAACGAGTAACTAAAGACTGAAAGGGTACAGTCTTAGGCCATGAATTTTTACACGTGTTATTGTGCTAATATTTTGAATTTGATTATTCGTGATGGATTGAAAGAACTGCACGAGTCAGTAGTTAAAGATCAGGAAGCTGATAGATATGTTAAGGGTTCTCCAAATAGATTTCATGTTTTTAAAAAATATGTTAAACAACTTAATATTGAATCGAAAAGTCTCTTGTGTCTAGATGTTCCAACTCGTTGGAATTCCACATATAAGATGTTAGAGAGTGCGAAAAAATTCGAATTTTTTTTTGGCAGATTGGAGATTGAGGACGAAAAATATCGGGATCATTTTTTTTATAACAATATTGTTGATGATTAGAGTGGTGAAGGTCCACCCAGTAGTCTAGACTGAGAAAATGTTCGTTGTTTTGTGAAATTTTTTAGGCTTTTTTATTTGGCTACAAAACAATTTTCGGGTACTTTGTTTGTTACGTCAAATACGTTTTTTAATGAGATAGTTATAATTCATGAGAAAATAAATGAGTTGATTCAAAGTGAAGATTATGTGCTATCGAAATGACTTTTATTATAAAAGCTAAGTTTGATAAATACTAGGGAACTGAAGATAAGATAAATCTTCTTCTATATATTGTTGTTGTTCTGAATCCGAGGAAAAAATTATCTTATCTTCAGTTTTGTTTTTGCGATATGTATGATGAAGTGTATGCAAATAAGTTGATTGGAAAAATAAAAGATATTTTGAATCGATTGTTTGATTGTTATGCTTTTTTGAGTCGTCAACTATTGAGAATGTTTCCGATGGTAGTACTAATGGCGTTAGTGGAATATCAAAAAAGCCGGTCGATGTGGATGTGGATGATCCCCATAGATTAATCACTTCTCATTTTCAAATTTTTTTAATAGGGTGACAATCTTTGGAGGGTAAAAATGATGTAGAAAAATATTTGGCCGAAAATCTCCAAGGTGCAAGGGATGAAAATTTTGACATCTTAAGTTGGTGGAAAAGTAACAATAGTAGGTTCCCAGTATTATCTTGATTGGCGAGGGATGTGTTGGTTGTATCGGTTTCTACGGTTGCGTCGGAATCGACATTTAGTACTGGGGGCCGTGTACTTAATCCGTTTCATAGTTCGTTATCTCCATTAATAATAGAAGCTTTTATTTGTTGTAAAAATTGACTTCAAGTTTTTGTGCCGATTTCACTTCGAAAAGGGATGGATGATATTGAGGAGTTGCAACGAGATTTAGATAATTTAAATTATAGTGTTTTTTCATAATTTTTTTAATTAGATATTTAATTAGTGTTTTTATGATAAGACTATAAAAGCAATATTTGATTTTTTGTAGGAGATTTGGATTTGAAGATATCAAATCTTTCGCAAGGCTCATCTTCAACTCAAGTTATTTATTTAATTGTTTATTTTTTTTGTTTTCTCTTCTTTATATATTATTTTAACTATAATTTTTTTTTTTTTTTTTTGTAGGTAATTTCTTAAAATCCCATTTGCATTCTGCAAAGTGAATGTAAAAAATTAGAAGACGCATAACGCATCACTTCAGCCTTCAAGGAATTGTAAATTTATTTTCATTAAGTTGTGATTTTTTTTAATGTGTTTTTTGTTAAGTTATGATTTTTTTTTTATTAAAAATTGTATCCGTAATATTGGTTTTGGATGTGTTTTTTATTTGAAATTGTGATTTTTATTTATTTTTTGAATGGTTTCTCCTAAATATTGTGATTTTTTTTTTTTTTTTTTTTGAATGGTTTCAAATAATTAAAAAAAAAAATGAATGGGCCCAGACCTGTACCCGACCACAACCCGCAGCCCAGACCCGTCAAAATTACCTGCAACCCAGTCCATCCGAAGACCGACCCGGCCTTCAAACCGCATCCCCAACCAGTACCTGCCCTAAAACCAAATAACCCGAAAAACATCGGTTGCTATGCCCAATGGGTCGGTCCGCAGGTTGTGATTTCTTCCACCCGAGCTTGTCGGGTCACGGGTCGGGTTGGCCTATATTTTGGCCAACCCGACCCGTACACAGCCCTAGTATTGATTCTCCAATGCAGTATCAAATGTTTTGGCAGCTGTCTCAGGGGGAGAGATTATAATATAAATACTCCTTGTTTTAGGCACATTGGGATCACAGCCAAGATGAATTTTAGTGAAGATTCTAACAATAAGTAGAGGATCCAAGTTTGTGCATTAGATTCTTCTTCTTACTACGAAACATGGAGGAACCAAAGTTTGATAAAACAGGAAACAAAAGAGAAGGAACAAAGAAAGCAGGGCTCTTACGGACAGTTTTCAGGTACTCGGACATGAAGGATATGTTGTTAATGGCACTGGGAACATTCGGTTGCTTTGCCGACGGATCGTCAACGCCTTTAATCATGCTGGTGTTGAGCAGGATATTGAACAAGTATGCTGTTCATCATTCTTCACAGCTTCAAATCAATAAGGTTAGTACTGAATAATTGCTCTCATAATATGGTTTGGTTTCTAAATATAATCGAGGAAACCCGTTAGGACTTAAGATAGATACTGAAAACAGTTTTACAGTCACCGAAAAAAGGAAAAAAAGAAAAAAAAACAGTTACATACAAGTTCCTTTCATTTGTTTAATTTTATAATTTGTTGGCGATCATAGGATGCCTTGACATTAATAACAGTTACATACAAGTTCCTTTCATTTGTTTAATTTTATAATTTGTTGGCGATCATAGGATGCCTTGACATTAATCTATGTAGCGGTTGCAGTCGGCCTCGGTGCATTTCTTGGTGAGTCTTCTATTTTTACCTCTTTTTGTTGAATTTCACATCGATGTTAGGCCCTTCTCCCGATATTTATTCCCAGTGGTTTGTCAAAAGTTCACCCTGCGCGTGAGAAGAAATGTTGAATCATAGATTGCTTGTGTTACCTAATCCTGAGCTATATATAAAGCCTAGGGAAATCTTTACCTTACAAGGCATCTTTTGAGAGCGAGTTTGGCTCATTGGGTATCTACACTTCCGATACTTCATTCAGTCCAGACTGAAAAAAAATCTCTATTTCTTTCTGTCTTTCTATTTGTAACAGAAGGATTTTGTTGGGCTCGAACATCTGAGAGACAAACATCTTCCCTGCGCAAGAAATACTTAAAGTCAGTGTTAAGGCAAGATGCCAGTTTTTTCGATAAAAAACAGGACGGGAACTCAAGCACATATCAAGTCATATCAAGTGTATCGGAAGAAACTCTAGCCATTCAAGGAGTGCTCAGTGAGAAGGTGTCTGTGATATTTCACTACCCCTTCTAACCAAACTGTTTATACATAAATTTTCTTACTTAAAGTTTGAATTTTTTGTCGAAGGTTCCTAATTTCCTCACGAATATATCAACTTTCATCTCTTCTGAACTGGTGGCTTTGTACCTGTGTTGGAAACTGGCAATTGTTGCTATTCCAGCATCATCTCTACTAGTTATTCCAGCAGTCGTTTATGGAAAACTGATGGGAGAGATTGGCAAGAAAATTCAAGCAACATATGGAGTTGCGGGCGAGATAGTTGAACAAGCATTTTCATCTATAAGGACAGTCTTCTCCTACAACGGTGAAAACAGAATGAAACTGCGCTTTTCAGAGGCGTTAGAAGGAGGCATGGAGCTTGGTATTAAACAAGGGCTACTAAAGGGACTTGCTATGGGGAGTATTGGCATAGCTTTTGCTATCTGGTCACTCCAGGCATGGTATGGGAGCATCTTAGTTATTGAAAAGGGTGCAAAAGGTGGGGATGTTTTTAGTGCAGGCGTTTGCATCATAACGGGAGGACTGTAAGTTTGGATTGACTTGGGTCATCAATTATACCTCTCCATTGTAAAATTACATCGCTAAAATATTAATTTCAAAAGATATATACCCAAACAACGAATTTGTAAATGATAGGATTTTAATATTCAAAATTTCAAAAATCCCATTGCTTATAAATTCCATGAATTTATCGATTTCCTTATCCAAACGCAATATTATATCAAATGCTTACGTGATTTTGCAGTGCGCTTGGGATTTCCCTGGTCAACATCAAGTTCTTCACTGAAGCAGCAGCATCTGCATCTGTGATATCGGACCTGATCGAGCAAGTTCCAAAAATCGACCCAGATGATCAACAAGGCAAAAAGAAACCAGATTTTAGAGGTGAATTTGAATTCAAGAGTGTTGATTTTGCATATCCTTCAAGACCAGGGAATATGGTGCTTCAAAATTTCAATCTCAGAGTGATGGCGGGTCAAACTGTAGGGTTGGTGGGTGGCAGTGGTTGTGGAAAATCGACGGTAATCTCATTGGTAGAACGATTTTATGACCCAATTCATGGGGAAATTCTTCTGGACGGGGTTAGTTTAAAAACAGTTGATCTCAAATGGGTTCGATCTCAAATAGGGCTTGTTAGCCAAGAGCCTGTACTCTTTGCAACCTCCATCAAAGAGAATATCCTGTTGGGAAAACAAGGAGCATCCATGGAGGAGGTCATTAATGCAGCCAAAGCTGCCAATGCTCACAACTTCATAAACCAATTAACGGAGGCATATAATACACAAGTAAGTTCAGAAAATTTAAGATACTACAAATACCATAACCACACTAATTTTGTAAAATTTATTATAGGTTGGTCAATTCGGAAGTCAATTGTCTGGGGGTCAGAAACAGAGGATTGCCATCGCAAGGGCATTAATACGAAACCCGAAAATCCTTCTGCTAGACGAAGCAACAAGTGCATTAGATTCTCAGTCTGAAAAATCTGTGCAGGACGCTCTGGATCAGGCATCCAAAGAACGGACAACAGTCATAATCGCACACCACCTCTCCACACTTTGTAATACAAACCAAATAGTCGTTATGCAATCAGGGAAAATTGTGGAATCTGGTTCTCATATCGACCTTCTTCAGAATGAGCAAGGTCCGTACTTCAAAATGGTGCAGCTTCAAAAAACATGTACGGAACACGATGAAAATTCCACAATCATAGAATTCAATGATGAACAAGCTCAAGTAATAGTTGAGGTATCAGAAGAATTTGATCAGACCATAAGAAACATAGAAGAGACTAAAGGCAATCCATCTATATGGTCTCTAATGCAAATGGCAGCTCCTGAATGGAACAGTGTCATTCTTGGTTGTGCTGCTGCTTTCTGCTTTGGAGCGGTTCAACCCATTCACTCTTTTTGTATGGGTGCACTCCTCTCCGTGTATTTTATGAATGACTACACCAAGATCAAGACACAGACAAAAACATACAGTTATGTCTTCCTGATCAATGCTCTTCTTGCTTTTGTGGCGAATGTGATTCAACATTACAACTTTGGGTTCGTAGGGGAGCGGCTAACGAAACGGGTCAGAGAAAAAATGGTGGCAAAGATGATGACGTTTGAGATTGAGTGGTTCGAGGAAGAAAACAACACAAGTGGGGTCCTTTGCTCGAGACTGGCTAGAGAGGCAAACTTGGTCAGGTCTCTTGTCTGTGATAGGTTATCGTTGTTGGCTCAGGTTATTTCAGCAGCAATTTTAGCCATTCTCCTTAGTCTAATACTGTCCTGGAGACTAGCTATTCTAATCATCTCTTTGCAACCACTGATTATCGGCTCTTTCTATGCCAGAGGAGTACTGATGAAGAGCATGTCAAGAAAAGTCCTAAAGGCTCAGAATAAGAGCAGTAACTTAGCAAGTGAATCCGTGGGTAACCACAAAACAATTGCAGCTTTCTCTGCGGAAGAGAAAGTTATGGACTTGTTTGAGGTGATGCTTGAAGATTCTAAGAGAGAGAGCCAAAGGCAGGCTTGGTATGCTGGACTGGGCTTATTAATCTCGCAGTTTTTAACTGCTGCTAATGCTGGGCTAATTTTCTGGTACGGAGCACGACTATTGAACCAAAATAAGATCACGTACAAGCACTTATTTCAGACGTTTTTCATACTGGTGACCACTGGGAGGGTTATAGCAGAGGCAGGAAACATGACATCAGATCTAACGAAGGGTGCTGATGCTGTGAAATCAGTTTTCATGATTTTGAAACGACGAAGCAAAATGGATCCAGATGATCCTAATGGGATTAAGCCAGAAAAGATTAAAGGAGACATAGAGCTAACAAACATTTTCTTTGCTTATCCATCAAAACCCAAACAAATGATACTTCGTGATCTAAGCCTCAATGTTGAAACCGGAAAAAGTGTCGCATTGGTTGGGAAGAGTGGGTCTGGAAAATCAACCATAATCAGTATGATTACTAGATTTTACGACCCAATAAAAGGACTGGTTAAGATCGATGGAATCGATGCAAAATCTTATAACATAAGAGCTCTGAGATCGCACATTGCACTAGTCAGCCAAGAACCCCCTCTTTTTGCAGGTAGTATTAGAGATAATATCAGCTATGGGAAAGAGAATGCAACAGAAGCAGAGATTATTGAAGCTGCGTCTCATGCCAATGCCCATGAATTTATAAGGTCCCAGATCATCTACCAAACTTATCCTCACCAACACTACTATGATCTAAAACTGTAAAATTTGAATTTTAAACTTCGCTCATTGCTTGTTTATTGATGAAACAGTTGCATGAAAGATGGCTATGAAACCTACTGTGGAGAAAGAGGACTGCAGCTTTCGGGAGGCCAGAAGCAAAGGATAGCTCTTGCAAGGGCTATACTGAAGAACCCTTCAATATTACTACTGGATGAGGCAACAAGTGCACTGGATAGTGAATCGGAGAGTTTTGTACAAGGAGCAATTGAGAAGATGATGACGGGCAGGACGAGCGTTATTGTAGCTCATCGACTATCCACGGTTCAAAACTCAGAGCTGATAGTGGTGATTGATAAAGGAAGGATAGCAGAACAAGGTTCTCACCATGAGCTGATTGCCAAAAGAGAGAAAAGTTTATACTACTCGTTTGTTAGGATCCAGCAGAATGGGTTGCAGGATTAAGAAGAATCATACAATATGCTAATTATGATTGATGCCCTTGTTTTTGTAATCAAATTCATGGAGAGAATCATCCATTCCGCAATTCGGTTTGATCAAAGAACATACAACCTTCCCACGTTAAACATTAAAGAAGATTCAACACAACAATTTACAAAAAACTACAATCAAACCTCTCCGCAGCTCCTAAAATAAGATGCAAAACCCTAAAATCAGATCGCACTTACAGCTGAAGTGGAGAAGTGAAATTGCATGCGTGTAGCTGAGAAAGGAGTCGATCAAAACACAGAAGAACTTTCCCTACTTCCATGGCGCATTAACCATATGAATCCGGGCCAAGACTCCATTTGCTCCGATTTCATCATTTTTAATCTCAAATAGCATCATCATTGGAGGGTTAGATAATCTTCCGAGAGAGTGCCAATGGAATATTCTCAAATTTTTTAATTTTTGTAGTCAAATTTTAACATTTTTCTCCCTGGGAAGTTGAATGATTATCGCTTTTCACCCTGAAATAATGACACAACAACAATTAAGCCTTTATCCCACTTAAGTAGAGTCGTTTACATGAATCCGTTTATGCTATAAAGAGCAATCAAGGGTCTTTCCTTCAATCAGGTTCAATGTCATCGAATCAGTTCTAATAGTCTTTTTCCAAGTCTTCTTAGGCTTACCTCGCTCTTTGGTAATCCCCGCACCTGAACTAAATCGCATTTTTTCACTGATGCGTCTATGGGTCTTCGATGCACATGTCCAAACTACCGTAAACGATTTTCTCTCATCTTCTCTTCTATGAGTGTTATTCCTAAATTATCTCTAATAGTTTCATTTTTAATTTTATTTATTCTCGTCTTTTCATTCATCCACCGTAACATCCTCATTTCTGTTACACTAATTTTCTAGACATGCTTTATTTTAATAGGAAAAATTTTGAGGGGTTCCATTTATTCAAAAAATAACTTTTTAGGTCTCATGCTTTTTAGGCTCATTCCAAGTACCATCATATTTAGTTTTCATCAATTACCCTCAATAACTACAAAATTTACAAAAATGTCATTTTGACTATTTTTTTTTCAAAACTCCTAAAATTTATATATATATATATTTCAATTTTTTCTAAATTTTTATTTTTTAATAAAAAAATTTCAATTAATTTTATTTTTCTTAAAAATAATTTTTTTTTTAAATATCATAATTACCCTAATTATATTTCAAATTTAGTTTATTTTTTAAAATATTCTATGAACATTTTAAAATATTAAATTCTATTTAAATTAAAAATTCCTTTAGATTCATTTTCTAAAAATCAATTAAGTAGATATCTACTTAGATATATATTAAGTAGATATCCACTTAATCATATTTAGTAGATATTCACTAACATTATTTTTCACTTAATTAAGTAGATATCCACATAATAGAAACAATCAGAAAACCAAACCATCGATAAATATGCCTTTACATTTTCGCATTCTTGCGAAAATCGGAGAACTCAAATTAAAATCATCAAAAAATAAAAAATCATCGATAAACTTGCCTTTACATTTTCATATTCTAGCGAAAATTGGAGAACTCAAATGAAAATCATCAATAAACATGTCTTTAAGTGAATATCTACTTAAATATCCATTAAGTAGATATCCACTTAATTATATTTCATAGATATCCACTTATATTAAGAATTAGAGAAACTAGAAAATAAAAAATTTCACCGAATATTAATCTTCAGTTACATTCCACTAGAAAAATACATAAATCCATTTAACCCCTAAGTGGAAATCCACAAAAAAATTAAAGTGGAAATCCGTTGGAAATTAAGACGATTGACGTCCGTTGTCTTCGCCAATCGTCACACCGTCGCGCTCCCTCCATCTTCATCGGTCTTCAATAAGTAGATAAGTGGATATTTACTAAAAATTAATAAGTAGATATCTACTAAAAATAATTAGTGGATATCCATTTAACTAAAAAAATAACACAAACATTTAAACAATAAGTTTAAACAATAAGTGAATATCCGTTGAACTAAAAAATAATATAAACATTTGCACACAAATGATAAAAATGACAAATAAATCAAGAAATTGTTAGAACTTATTTGAATTTAATTGGGCTATCCTAAATAATATCAAAATTTTAATTTAATTTCATTTATCTTCCTTCACCTATCAAGCAACCAAACAATTGGAACGCATAATTATTCACTATAATTTAAAATATACATTTAAACATTCACCAAAAATACTGTAAATGTCATTCCATAATTTTACTATACATTTAAACATTCACCAAAAATACTGTAAATGCTATTAAAAATGCATAAAAGTTCATTGAAAAATAATCTAACTAGAAATCCACTGAAAGATAGTTTAAGTGGATATGCACCGAAAATAAACAAATTTAAAATTGCTTGCATCTAACCAGATCTAATGTGAGTGAATATCCACTGAAAAAATAATCTAAGTGGATATCTACTGAAAATAAATTAAATAGATATCTATTGAATATTATAGAACTTGTAAGTGAAATTAAGTAGATATCCACTAAATATTATAGAACCCACTAAATCTACTAAGTAGATATCTATTGAAAATAACCCAAATGAAAATCACTGCAACCAATCCAAAAATCTAAATCCTCTAAGCCAAGTGTATTTTCAACAATAGAAAAAAAACCCAGCAATAACACAAAATCAATACCAAAATCATGAACAAATCTAGCAACAATAGATCTGGGCGAATGTAGCAACAACAAATCTAGCGCAAAATCTAGATCTAGCAACAACAAATCTAGCACAAAATCAATACACAAAATCATGAACAAATCGAAGACCTCCATCATCACCCAAGCAATGAACATCCATTGAAAATCCAACAACAACAGGGCAAACAACAAACAAAAGAAAAAAGAAGAAGAATAATACCTAAAATCAGGGCACGACGACGATCTCGAGCAAATCGGTAAATAAAGTAGCTTCTATTTCAATATCTAACAAAGATCTGAGTCAGATCTGTCAATAATCGAAGCCAAAAAAAAAAATACCTAAAAATCGCGATGGTAGTAGTGGAGCTGTCAAATCGAAGCGGTAATAACGAATTAAAGTGGAGCTGACGACAAATCGGATAAGAGATGGCGGCCATGGAGCGACGACGGCTAGGGAGATGGCGACGACAGCGACCTAAGGCGAGGACGGTGGCTCGCTATGCAAGGGGAGCGACGACGAGCTAAGGCGAGGATGACGGCGGCTGTCACACTCCACCCCGGACACCTGTCACCGTGGGGCCAGCGTGACGTTGTCACGACCTCATCTTAACGTCAAACCCACTAGTAAATGATAAAGTGCGTACAAAAATATACAACCACAAATTTTGACCATATGCAATATCTCTAACTGGGGACACACCCGTCCCTGAATTACAATAATAACAATGAAGCTCTCATAGGTTGGCCTCAGACAGCTCCTCCCAAAATATTTCCATACTACACCATCGTCGGACTCTACCTAGTGCCAGTAGGGGACCGACTCTTAGCTGTTGTACCTGCGAGTGTACTGCCTTCTTAGTAAAAATATTTTTTTAAAATAATAATACATTCTAAATATTACCACAATTAAATATAGATAAGCAGAAGTATATAAGCAATGAAAATAAAGCGATATAGATAAGTTCCACCCAAATCCAAATCCATCTAGTATAAAATCATACCAATCACCATAATAAATAATAAATCACCTAATATAAGTAAAACACCACATCTCAAACATACTATTTAAGCACACAACTCAAACACACACCTCAAACACACACACTGACCAGCCTTAGTGATCGCTTTAACCTCACAATCGGGAGTTGTAACGGTACTGTAACATCCGTAGGAATGCCTTCATATGAAATATTTACACTCCTTTTGGGGAGAAATATAATCCACACCCCTTACAGGGAGAAATATCCACATCCCATGGGAAAAACCCACACCTCTTACGGGGAGAAATATAATCCACACCCCTTTCGGGGAGAACAACTGAGGCATCGTCAAAATCGTTAGTATAGTTAAAAATTCACATCCCTCACGGGAAGAAATACATTTTCATACCGTATCGTCAAATTAATAACATCATCATCAAATCAGAACATAATGATATCGTCTAATCAATATCGTCAGCCCACACATTCATCTCTCTTTTCCAAAATCGACTTTTTAATCCAAAAATCATATTTTTCACTTTCGTTTGAAGACCGTCTAATTTCAACAAAAACCATTTTTTTTTTCACCTTTATTTTTAGAAAATCAGATATTTTCCATTCTTTTTTTAAAAACCACCAAATTGCACAAAAATCCATTACCCTCAACTCACCCCAAAATCCAACGAAAAATATTTTAAATCTATCTTTTTAGAAACCAACACAATTCCCCAAGAATTCATTTTACTAACTCACCCCAAAACCTGCTTAATCCATATCATTTATAAAATGGTACAGTTTCAGTAAACACACATTTCATCACATATATATACATAGAAAAATAGTTTGGTAAGAAGACAGTACACTCACCTCGTAATCCGCTCCCCAAAAACTTTTACCTACTATACTCTAATGTTACTCCGGTGTCTGCGAACCTATTAGCGACAGGGCCTAAATTAATATTTTAGGTAAAAATGACCCAATCATGCAAATACAGGCCCTATGTTCCGTATTTTCCCATTCCCTACATTTTATTATGTAAAATTATTATTTGGTAATTTTTCATTTCGTTAAAAGTTACTACATTCCCAAATTTATTATTCCCACTACGAAACTTTTGATGCGTTAATTTAATTTTATAAACTAAAATAAATTTAACGAAAAACGTTACCCGTTCTGAATCGTTCATATGTTACGAGATGGATTTTGGATTCTATTAGGGTTCTTTCTGTAATTTTCCTTATTTCTTTATCCTCTTCTTCCTTCTTTATCTTCTTCCCCATTTCTGTTCTGTTTTGGCTTCCGCCGATCGGCCCAACACCCACACCCACCGATGATCACCCAAACACTGTCAGCAGGGAAGAACACATACGCACACCAGCACAACCGCCCGACGATCGACGGCCGACCACCCACACACCCGCCGACCGAAGAAAACCGACGAACACCCCACACGCACATCGTCGATGGTTAGAAAACATGCACAACACCCACACTGTACACAACAAAAACGAAAAACACACCCACTCCGCCGAACGCCACCCCCGACGATTGACAACCATCTGAACCCACTCACACCCCTGCTCGTCGGATCTCACCAACTCCACGCAGACCTTTCTCTCTATCTCTCCTCTATTTCGTGTTCTAGGTTTACAGCCAATACACATACACACTCTATTCACCCAACCGGAGAGATGGCGACGACACCCCCACCGGACCGACAACGATGCCTACCAACGGCGATCAAACAACACACACACAGCACCTCTGCCGGAGCAACGGCTACGATCCGAAACTCACTGCCGTCGACCCCTCTCTCTCTAGATTTTCTGAATCTCTTCTTTTTCTTTGAGATTTTTGGTAATCATTACATGCATGTTCATATTTATATGCATGTAATTAGTAGTCTAAACATCGAGCTCCTCCTGCCACGTCGTTGCTCCTCTCTCTCCTTCCGGCTGGCTGCTCACGATCACACACATATGTATAAATAATTTTTTTGTTAAATTACTCTTTTCTCTCCCCCTAACTTCTTAAAATCTTCATTTTAGTCCAAGTCCACTTTTAAGATTTTTCTTAAATTGCAATTGTACCCGTAAAAGTTTTAATTAAGAATTAAATGTCAATTTACCTCCCAAAGTTTGGATTTAATGTTTCTAAATTTGCGAATTAACCCCTAGATTTTAAATTTGAATTTTTTATTGATCCAATTTCACTCCGAATTTTTTCGGTTACTCTAAAATGTAACTAAAATGACGTATATGCTACGATTGAGGTCTTACAGCGGCGAGCTATGCGTGAGCGACGACAGCGAGCTATACGCGAGCAACGACGACTTACTAGGGCTGAGAGAGAGAGAGACGGCCAGGAAGAGAGAGAAAATAAGGCCGCCCATTTAAAAAAAAAAAAAAAAAAAGGTAATTAATTATTTAACCCTTTAGAGATGTATAAATTAGAAAATAGCCATTTGATTCAAATAATTAAGTTTATGATCCTCAGAGAAATTATAGAAAAAAATCCTCGTTAAATGTCCTCCCAATTTATTTTTATTTACGAACTGTGCCATTGGAACTTCTGTATGAATGTTCACTCTATATTTAGAAAAATTATTAGTTCACTCAAATATTTTCACTCAAACAATGGTTCACACTTTTTGTGTGAATGTCCACTCAATATTTCAGAACAAATATTTTCAGTTCACTAAAAAATCACTCAACAACAGTTCACACGTTTTTGTGTGAATATTTACTTAATATTTGAGAAACGATCAAAACACATCATGAATAAACGAAAACTCGACACAAATCAACAAAAATATCACATAAAATATTGTCTGGTCTACAAATTCACGGCACAATTTGAATAAATGAAAACTCCATACAAATCAACAAAAAAATCACATAAAACATTGACTAGTCTACAAATTCACAGCACAATCTAAATATTCACGTGAAACCAAAAAAAAAAAAAACTCAAATTTACTCAAACAATTGTTCACAATTTTTGTGTGAATGTCTACTCTATATTCAGAACAATATTTCAATTCACTAAAATTTCACTTGACAATAGTTCACACGTTTTGTATGAACATTCACTCAATATTTGAGAAACGATCAAAATACATCGTGAATAAACAAATGCTCCACACAAATCAGCAAAAAAATTACATGAACATTCGATGAACCAAAAAAAAAAAAAAAACCTCAAATTCACAAATCCAAAAAATAATCACATGAATAACATTCACAATTATAAAATTTTCACAATCCAAAGAGTAAAACACACTTCAATCGACGGCCTAAAACCAAAAAACAAACAAAGGGGGCGGGAAATGTAATTAATTATCCTTTATTCATAGATCCCTAAAGAGATTGTGAAAACTTTAGTGTATGAGAAGTATAGTTACCAAAACCCAAACTACTCTACAAAACCGAGAAAAATAAGAAGTGCAGTAACGAAGGGACGGCTGATGAAATCTAATATGCTTTTCTAAATCCAATCTAAATTCGATGAAATCTAATTTTCGATTTCAAATTTCGCTGCCCAAGGTTTAAAGACGAAATCGAAGAATTAGAAGAATTTAGAACTCCAGCCGAAAAGACCCTGAACCAGCAAGGCGGGGAGTTCCTTCGTGAGACTCTAGTCGGAATCGTCACAGCGTGCTGGAGCTTGTAGACGGAGCTTGTGGTGGCTCATCCATACCGCTACCACCCATGGAACGATGTGAGAGATAGATAGAATAAAGAGAGAGAAATGGGGCTAGAGAGAGAGTGACAGACGGCTCGTAAAATGGGAGTAGGATTAGGATTACGGTTTGTAATTAGTTGCTCTAATTTATAGAAGGGTATAAATGTCTCTTTGTTAAATTGGTCAACGGTCAAAGGACTAAATACTAACAATATTTCACAGAAAGACTACATCACGACATAACTGTTTAAAAATATTTTTTACTAAAGTAACTCTTAAATAAGGGTTAAACAATAAAAACCTCTTTAAAAAAAGAATTAGATTTAGGTTTAAATGAACAAGGGGTAAAAAAGAAAAAGAGAAATATTTGTCAACTCAGCACAAGGCTTTTCAAATAAAAAATCTTGAAATGGGAGTTTTGATCATCTTGGAAAAATGGTAGGACTTGAAAAGTTGTCTGCTTTAAAAATAGGACCTTTGGAGGAAAATTCATATTTTAATTGCCCAACATTCTGAACGATACATAAGCGTCGGTCTTATTGCAGGTTTGTAGAATTTTCTTTTGAGTTTCAATGGTATCTTATGGTCGCATATCACCCCAATTACATTTCTCCACTTCAATTATCCGACATTGACTCTATGAGTAATATCCTCCTCAATTTCGTCATTACTTTGTCATATCACCCTGAAATAATAATATGACAAAATTATGCATTATCAAATTAGTAGATTGTTCTACAATCTAGAAAAAAGTTATTTGCATTTTGATTTTTGATTTTTTGTAGTTTTTATTTATTTTTAATTAAATTTGAGGTTTTTATTGTTTAACCCTTATTTAAGAGTTAGAGTTTAGGGTTTAGGGTTTTAATTAAAGCTTTTTAAAATGTTATGTTGCTATTTAATCTTTTTTTTTAAATTATTAATTTATAGTCTTTAATATTAAAAAAAAAAAATTATAGAAACACATTTATGTCCTCTATATATAATGAACAATGAACAAACCCTAAAGTTCATTTCATGCCCCACCATCAGCCACTCTCTCTCCCTCTCTTCATTTTCCATCCCCTCATTTTTCGAACATCTTCATCTCCGTCTCTTATTCCGTCGTCGCCGATGAAGACGAAATCCCCACCGCCGTTTCTCCAACTGTCGTTCATTGTTGCCAATGAAGACAAAATCATCACCAATTTCATTGTAATAAGGTTAATTGTTGTAATCGCCACCCACGTTTGACCAATCGTTGTTCCCCGTCGCCAACGAAAACGAATGAAATGAAGGGAACCGTCGTCGCCATTCTTCAGTTGCCGTTCGTCGCCACCGTCATCCAGGTTCGCCGCCGCCTCAAATCCAAACGCTATCTCTCGTGAATGTTCTTCTTCCAGCGTTATTCCAGATCTGGCCTGATTTGTTCTTGTTTTTTCCGACGCCTCTCTCTCGCTCTCCCCCCCCCCCCCATTTCTCTCTCTCTCTCTCTCTCCATTTCAGATTTGGAATTAAATTTCAGATCTAAAAAATTCCAAATCTTGTCCAATTTGTTCCAAATTTATTTTGCAATTTGTTCCATATTTTTTTTTTGTAGTTGATTTTGGTTGAGGTTTGTTTATTAGTTTGTGATTGTTCTTACGGTTGTTTTTTTACACTGCCTTTTGATGTCCTCAAATCAGATATGGATTTTTGTTGGTGCTTGCCACTGTCATTGGTTTGTTTTTATGTAAATGCTCATGCTGATATGTATTTTGGTGAATGTTCACGTATTTTTGGTAAAATATTCACTTTTTTTTTTTTTTTTATGTTTTTTATTTGTTCTTGATCGTGTCTTTGTAATTTTTCAAATCTGAAAAATTTCTGATCGAGAAATGCACTTCGCCGTTTTAGATCTGTTTTAATTTGTTGGTTGATTTTGATTGTGTTTTTGTTTATTCATTGTGAGTGAACAATTACGTTAATGTTCACACGATAAAATTAAAACACAACAAATTAGTATTGATTACTACTGAAAATTTTGGAATGTTCACGCATTCGAACAACAAGAATATTCATGAATCGTCATTCTCAATTTTCAGTTATAAACTGGACAAATATCATATCAAACAAAAAAGTTAACATTTTACATACAAATGATAACGTGCATGCCCCCTTTCTAGGTTTGAATATGATACATAAACATTGACACAAATGTATAAATTGTTTTGTTGATAAAAATATTGAGTGAACATTTGTTTTGAAATTTTTTAATGACCATTGATTTTGAATGAATTAAAATAATACTTTGAATATATTGAGTGAGCATTCACACAGAATAGTTGCATGAAAATTGAGAGAATAAGGAATTGAGTGAATTGAAAATATCATTTCGAAATATTGAATAAATATTCAGGTAATTATCAGAATGACACATTTGGTAAATAAAAAAAACAGGGAGGGTATTTGATGTGGACTTTTTTTTATAGTTTCTTTGAGGACTAAAAACTTAAAATTTGAAGTCAAATATCTATTTTCTAGTTTATAAGTTACTCTTTCTTTTTTCATAAGATTAAAGAAAAAAAAACTGCATACAATTTGTAAATTCTACTTTTCGTATATTTCCACCTAAGATGGTTAATTTGGTTGGTAAAAGAAGATAACTCTTTTATTTGTCAATCAAAGTTTAATCTTTTTGGAGAGTACTTCAAGAGTAAAATTACATTGGGGAGTGCGCCCTTAAGAACGTTGGGAAGATGATTAGTCAATATGCTCGTAAACTAACCTAAATATTAGTATACGGGATTTGGTAAGGGAATCCATTCCTATATTTAGTATAAGGGATTAAATGTTTTATTCTTATTACTAATGATTTCTTAATCCAACATAATATGGGATTAACTAATCTCAATATAAATTTGATATTAATTAATCCTAATAACATGGAATTAGGTTCTAATCATTCATTATACCAAAAAAAATATTTTAATTCTTCATCGGCCAAAAAACACGACCAAACACTAAACCAAATATTGGGATGAGAATTAAATTTAGGAACAATTACCAATAAAGCCTAAAATCACTTTCCCTTTACCAATAAACGCCAATTAGTTAATAATAAACCAAAAACTTTCATCCTAATCATTTTATGAACTGATCAGTTCCAAATTTAAAAAATCTCAAATGTCAGATTATTGTTTACCCTACTCTATCTCTTTCGTGCATCTTCTCCAGTTGTTCTTCTCCATTCTTTGTTCTCAATTCTCCACCGTTGTAATTGCCTCCACCTCCATCGTCATCGTATACTCTTCTCGTCTTCTCCACCAACTCCTCGTCTCCAGCAAGTGTCGTCTTCTCCATCGTCGTCGTTTTCACTTCTCCATCGTCGTTGTCATTTTCACTCGCCATCATCCATCGTCATCGTCGTCGTCTACACCACTGTCATCGTCGTCATCTCAACTGCCATCTGTATTAGCTCTCTCTCTCTCTCTGTCGATTTCAATTTGTTGATTTTGATTTTGATTTCATTTGCAGAAATCGATTTAGGGTTTAGGGATGAAATAATTGATGAAATTATTTCAGTTAGATCTCTTCCAACAATTATGATTTTTAGTCTCCTCCATCAACCATTTGTGTAAGCTCTTTTTCTCTCTCTCTCTCTCTCTCTTTGTCGATTTCAATTTTCGATTTGTTGATTTCAATTTTGATTTCATTTGCAGAAATCGATTTAGGGTTTAGGGATGATATAATTGATGAAATTATTTCAGTTAGATCTCCCCCATCAACAATGATATTTGGTCTCCTCCATCAACAATCTACTAAAAAATTGTTAGCTTCGATTCAATTCGATCGTTTCTCATTTTTTGATTTTTTATTCTTGTTTTATCTTCGTCGATTGTTGAATTTATTAGTTTTGAGCATGAATTTTTGTTTTGTCTTCAATAATTTTGCTAGAATTTTCGTGAAGCTATGTTTTTTACTTTTTCTTTCTTTCCCCTATGTTTGGATTGAGTGTTACATTCAACACGTACAATTGTTACATTCAACATACATATTATTTTTGAATATTTGACAAGATCAGACAGTGTTACATGCAACACGTATATTGTTTGTGAGCATCGACACTTTCCTGTTTTGTTTTTCGGTTGATTTTCTCAAATTTTGAGCATGATGAGAAGTTATCCCCCTATGTTTGTATTGAGTGTTGCATTCAACACGCACAATTGTTTAGTTCAGATAATATTTTTGGATTGATTAGATGTATAGTTCAAGTTATGATGTTTGGATTTATCAATTTTTTAGTATGATGAGAATTTAAATTTGGTTGAGTTAATTTGATTAAACTGTTTTGGATGATGAGAAGATATCTCATATGTTTGGGATTGATAGTTCATTATCTCCTATGTTTTAATTCAAACAATATTACATTCAACATTCATGTTGATATTATTTCGAAATAAATTGGTTCAACCAGATTACATTTAACAACATTCTAAAAACTTATTTTAAGAATAATAGACAATGTTATATTCAACACGCATATTGTTTTTAAATATTTGACAAGATTAGACAGTGTTACATTCAACATGTATATTGTTTGTGAGCATCGACACTTACCTGTTTGTTATTCGGTTTGATTTTTATCAAATTTAAGCATGATGCAAAGTTCTCTCCTATGTTTGGATTGAGTATTACATTCAACACGCACAATTTGTTTAGTTCAGATAACGTTTGGATTGAGTAGAAGTTTAGTTCTAATCAATCCAAGTTTATGATGTTTGGATTTATCAGACAAATTGGTTGAGTTTAGTTCGATTTAAAGTTTTTGAATTGATGAAAAGTTATCTCCAATGTTTGGATTGATTTAGAAGTTATTAGAAAATTTTATTTCCTAATCTAATTTTGGGCAACATATTATTAACATAATTATATTTGTTATTTAAATTTAATGAGCTAAAATTAAGTGATCTAATTAATTTGGGTAAGCTCATAGACTATTCAAAAAAAATATGGATTAAATTAGTAGATACCGAAAACTGTTGGGGTGATTAGGGGATTATGAAAACCCTAATCACACCATATAAATACATAACATTAGGGTTATGGTCCTAATAATACCAAATCATCTTGATGGCTCACTTCTCCCCATTTGGAAGTGAATTGCAAATCCCATTGAGGAACTCGGGAGACTTGGTTGGGGTAGACTACGTACCCACTCGATCTGTGTTCTTTTCATGATCGATTGTTACAAGATTCCGCATTAGAAGTCAATTGATCATAATGAATACAGGTACGTAATTTACGTGTACATTAGAACTCTTGATGATTTGACATGTTGATTATGGTGTTATAGATTTAGATCTATAAAAAATAAAATCCCAACAAGTGGTATCGGAGCCTAGTTTATGTTAAATCATTAGGGTTCTTGAGTTTTTTCAAGTTCGTAGAATTTTAGGGTTTGAGTTTTCTCCATTAAAGTTTTCTTATTTGTGAAAATAGTGGGAGAAGATTTATTATGTGTTTTGCATGATTTATATGATTTCTTACTAAATATTATGAATCTGAAGAAAGAAAAACCCTAAATTTTGGATTTTTGGGGTGTTTTCACTACAGAAAATCTCAAATCCGAACCAGATTTGAACAAGTCGGTCAACCGACCCTCTTGGCCGGTCAACCGTTTGGTATAGAGAGGGTTCAGATAGTTTTGGTAGCATTTCGTATTTTGACCATAACTTTATCATAAGAACTCCGATTGAGGTGATTCAAAATTCTATAAAAAATGAAGAAATAGAGATACAATGTTTATGTTTTGAGCGTTGTTGAATCGGATTTCTAAATAGTCAAAATCGAGCTTGAAGTTACTGCATTCGAACAGTTTTGGTAGGTGTTTGGATTTCTACCATAAATTTTTCATACAAACTCCGATTGAGGTGATTCAAAATTTTGTGGAAATATAAAAACAAGATATACAACTTTCATGTTTTGAGTGTTTCCAAAATAGAATTGAATTATGGTTAAAATTGGGATTGAAATCAGATCTGGTTGAATTAGGGTTGAATCGGTCAACTGATTCAGTAAAGGGGCGTTTCGGGCTCTGGATCGATCGGTCAACTGACCCTTAATGGTCGGTCGACCAACTGATTCAGGATGCCATTTTTTTGGGTTATGATCGATCGGTCGACCGACCCTTTTATGGTCGGTCAGCCGATCGATACAGGATGCCAAGGTTGCCCAATTTAGGTCGACATAACTTTTTTGGTCGATCGACCGACTAATTTAGGATCCCAACTCTTTCTGGGATGATAGATTAGTCGACCGACCCTTTATGTTCGATCAACCAATTAATATAGATGTCAAGGTTACCCAATTTTGGTCGACTGAACCTTTTTGGCCGGTCAACCGATTAATTTAGGATCCCAACCTTTTCTTGGGATGACCGATCGGGTGACCGGACCTTCATGGTCGGTCAACCGACGGCTTCAGGACAGATCCAATCAGTCGAATTTTAAGGACTAGTCAACTGATTAAATGCTTCAACGTCGAAAACTTTAACTCGTTGCATGAAATTCGATCAACGGACCATAAGGACGGTCGACTAACACAATCTTCTATCTTGAAATAATTTAAAATGAAACAATATGTTACCAAAGTAATCTTTGTTGTGTAGTTTATTTTATTTTGGGATATTGAGATATAAATATTTATTATTTATGAGAGAAATAGCCGGCCCAAAAGAAGACTATTGTTTAGCAGAATAATAAACATTGATGTTTGTTGTTTATGCGAACCATAACCGGCCCAAAGAAAGGTTATCGTTTAACTAAATAATATACATTGTTTTGAAATTAGTATGATTATTATCTATGCAATCAATAATCGGCCCAAAGGAAGGTTATTATTTGGCCAAATAATAAACATACCTGCGGGAATAAATGTGTGATGATTATCAAGTTTCTATGTAAATAATAAGTCGGTCCAAAGAAAGGCTTATTATTTGACATGATCTATTGTCAACATTTGATTCTTGTACAGAGAGTACCAATTATAGTTAATTCTTCTGCACAAAGATTAGGAATTAATGTTGTGCTAGGTATCTTGAGATGGGTCCCCAAATTTGGATTAATTATTCATGTCTTGTTTTATTATTTTATGGCATGCTTCTATGTGTGCTTATTTATTTTGTTTTCTATTTAGTTACTACTACTATTACTATTAACATAAATTCCATTCCAGTGTTTAACGACACAAACTTTAAGGATTAGAGAAAGAACATTTCAATTGTTCTCAGCTGCATAGATTTTGACTTTGCGCTAAGGAAAGAACAACTTTCACCTCTCGCTGAAGAAAATTCCCTTGAGGATAAAAGGGAATATGAGATGTAGAACCGTTCTAATCGCATGAATCTTATGATGATCCAACGCAGCTTTTTGAAAACATTTAGAGGCAGTATATCCGATGAGGTAACTGCTGAGACGTTCCCTAAGGAAATAGAAAAAACGTTTTGTAAATAATTAAAAAGTATAGATAAGTACGCTTTTAGCTAATTTTGTCTCGGTAAAGTATAAAAAGAAAAGAGAATGAAGGGAGTATATTATGGAAATGTCCAATGTCTCTTTGGAACTAAAGGCACTAAAGTTAGAGATGTCTAAGGACTAGCTCGTGTATTTAGTACTCATTTCTCTTCCTGCACAATATAGTCAGTTTAAGGTGAGTTATAATACTCAAAAGAATAAATGGACTCTTAATGAGCTCATATTTGACTATGTGTACAAGAAAAAGAAAAGAATTAAGTGATAAAGAACAAAATGTACTCACTTAGCCACTATCTCTAAGGGTAAGAAATGACAAAGAGATAAAAGTGAGGAAGCTGCAATTGGAATCTGACAGTTCAAATTGCAAAAGAATCAGGATTAGGAATTTACCTATTTCTTCTGCAAGAAAGCTGGACATATGAAAATAGAGTATTCAGAGGTTAATTTAAAGAAGGGTATGTTTCTCACTTTGGTTTGTTCAGAGGTTAATTTAACTTTTGTACCTAGTCACACTTGGTGGGTAGTTTCTGGTGCTACTAATCATATAAGTGTGTCTATGTAGGGTTACCTGTGAAGCTGAAAGCCAATTGATACTGAAAGATGCATCTATCTGGGCAATGGCGAAACAATGTTATTGAAGTCATAGAGACTTTTAGATTATCCTAGAAGACTGGTTACTTTTTGGATTTGAAAGAGACATGTGTAATAGACATGTGTAATACCGTCATTTAGACAGTATTTGATTTCTATTTCTATTTCTGGACCAATTTGGTTTTTCTTGTTCATTTGAAAATAATAACCTCAATCTTTTTCGAGATTCAATTATTATTGCAATTGGTTCTTTAATTGATAATCTATAGTTGTTGGATATTATTGTTTTACATAATAAAACTTTGCAGACAACTAATTGTGGTACAAAACGCAAATTAGCTAATGAGAATTCCGTCATACTTTGGCACAAATGTCTAGGACTAGGACATATCTCTAAATAGAGAATAGAGATGCTTGTTTCTGACAGAATTCTTAATCCATTTGATTTAACAAATTTTAAAGTTTGTATTGAATGAGTAAAAGAGAAACTGGCAAACATAAGGAAATTGAGTGTCAATATGAGTTTCAATGTCTTAGAACTAATACGTACTGCGGACCATTCCCTACGACATCTTGGAATGGACAGCAGTATTTTATTAGATTCATAGACGACTACTCTTGTTATGGGTACCTATATTGAATTCATGAGAAGTCTCAATCCTTGGACGTACTTAAGTCTTTCAAAGTTGAAGTCGAACTTCAACTTGGAAAGAAAATTAAGGCTGTCAAATCAGACTGTGGTGGTGAATACTACGGGAGATTTGACGGATCAGGAAAACAATGTCCAAGACCCTTTGCTAAATTCCTAGAGAAATACGAAATCGCTCTACAGTACACCATGCCGGAAAAATCCAGCATAAACTGTGTTTCTGAGAGACGAAATAGAACTCTTAAAGACATGGTAAGAAGTATGATAATTCATTCTTCTTTACTAGAATCACTCTGGGAAGAAACACTTAAGACTGCATCATATATCCTAAACATGGTACCAAGTAAAGTGGTGGCTAAAACCCATTATGAACTGTGGTTAGGTTTAAAACCTAGCATAAGGCATTTATACGTTTAGGGTTGTCTGGCTAAAGCAAGACCCTGCAGGCCAAATAAATAAAAATTGGACTCAAGAATAGTTAGTTGCTGCTTTGTTGGGTACACTGAATAATCAAGAGGATTTAAGTTTTACGATCTCACATCAAGATCCTTCTTTGAAATGGGAAATACGAGATTCCTTGAGAGTATTGAGTTTGAGGGGGAAGGATAATAATTGTTGTCTTTGAAGAAGAATATGCTATTAAAGGTGATTAGGTCTCTGTACCTATTGTTGTTCACGACATAGTTTTCTTCGAAGGGGAACATGTTATTGACAGTGATTAGGTCTCTATACCTATCGCTGTTAAAGATATTGTTCCGACTTTGGATAACAACGTTCAGGTTCAGGCATTTTTTTCCTGACATTGTTCCAAACTAAGACAACAATAAAATTATTCCTCAAACACAACCTACATAACAAACTCAACAACCTCAAGAAGTGTCATTAAGGAGATCCACTAGAGAGAAGATAAGTGTGATTTTGGATGAATATATCATCTTTCGCCGAGAATATGATGATAGTGTTGGTTTAACAGAAGATAACCCAATCAACTTCTGTCAAGCCATACTTAGTTCTAACTCTAAAAAATGGATTGATATTATGAAGGATGAGTTGAAGTCTATTGAAGACAATGACGTTTGGGATCTTATCGAGTTACCTAAAGGTACAAAGTCCATTGGTTGTAAATGGATATTTAAAACCAATAGGGATTCAAAGAATAATATCAAGAGATATAAAGCTCGTCTAGTTGCCAAAGGCTTTACTCAAAAGGAAGACATAGACTACAAAGAGACTTTCTCTCCAGTATATTTGAAAGACTTTTTTAGAACTATAATGGCACTGGTGGCTCATTTTGATCTAGAGCTACATCATATGGATGTCAAAACTACGTTTCTCAATGGAGACATTGATAAAAGGATATATACAATGCAACCAGAAAACTTTGTATCAAGCAATTCAAAATCTATGGTTAATTGTAAGACCCTGATCTTTCTTATAAATACAATTTGAGTCGTATTTGAGCAAATTTCAAAAATACGGAGTAGATTGTGTTATTTATTATTTAATCTAAAAATTTAAAGGGGTTAATTAGCAATTTCAAAATTTCAAATTGTAAATTTTTGGACTAAAATGTTCAAATGGATTAAAAATGAGAGTTAAAGCAATTAGAGGGGGAGATAGTGTAATTAAAGCATAAATATTTCTCTCTCTCTCTCTCTCTCTCTCTCTCTTTATATATATATATATATATATATATATATATATATATATATATATATATATATATATATATATATATTTGTATTTGTGCATGTATGTATCGATAGATCAGCCGAAGAGAGAGAGAACCCAAAAGAAGAATCGAGAAAGGATCGAGAGAAGTCGGTGGCTCAATTGTCTATACACATATCTTCATATGTGTGTGTGTGTGTGTGTGTGTGTGTGTGTATATACACAATCAGGAAGAGCGACAAAAAATTGAGAAGAAGAGAGAGAGAGATTTGCCAACAGGGATTGGCCGCCGACCGTGTGGGGTTCACCATCGGTGAGTTTTTGGTTCGTGTGTCTGTGTGTGTGGGTGTGTATGTGTTGTATATGTGTTGTGGGTGATCATGGGCTGGTGCGTATTTGTATGTGTGTATGTGTGTTTTGTTCTTCGTTCGTCGTTGTCGTCGTTAATTTCGTGTGGTGAGGCGTCGTCGGTTGGTTGAGACGAAACGAAAACAGAGGCGGTGATTGTGGGTATGTGGATTGCATGTGTGATCATCACCATTCGTTGTCATGTGCGGTGGGTGTGTGGTCGGTGGCGATTGCGTGTGCTGTGCATGTGTTAGGATTGTGTATGCATGCTCTGTTCTGATCAGTGTGTGTGAGTCAACCTCTGTGTGTATGCCAGCGACTTGCGTAGGTGGGTGCTCTGCTTCCTTCCTATCAATTGTGTGTATGTGGGTGTATGTTTGTGTGTGTATGAGTGTGTTCTGTCCCATTCCGTTATTGTGTGTGTGTGTGTGATTGTGTGTCGCTCGCCGTTGATAGAAGGTGGGTATGTGATCGTTGCCAATGTTCGGCCGGCGAGTGTGTATGTATGTATTGTATCTACTGTTGTGGGTGTGTGTATTGATCGCCGACGGTGGGTTGTCGGAAAGAGAGAGAGAGAGAGAGTTGGTAGGCGGCGAAATTTGATCGGCGGCAGGGAACCAACAAAACAGAACAAGAGCCGGAAAAGAAAAAAAGGGAGGGGAAGAAGAAATTACACAAATAGCCCCAACAAAATTCAAAATCTGTCTCGCGACCCGTGAATGATTCGAAACGGTAACCTTTTTTTTTTTATTAAGTTTATTTTAGTGTAGTTTATTAAATTAAATTCTAGCATAAAAAATTTGTAACCAGGATAATAAATTTGGGGTCGTTCACATAAATAAATTTTATACAATAATTAGTAACGGAGTGAAATTAACCGAATAACAATTTTTACAAATAAAATGCGGGGAATGGGAAAACTCGGAACATAGGGCCTGTATTTCCTGATTAGGGTATTTTAAATAAGATATTAATTTAAGCCCTGTCACTATTAGGTTCGCAGGCATCGGAGTACCAGTAGAGAATAGGCGGTTAAAGTCTTCGAAAACGGATAATCAAGTGAGTGTATTGTTTTCTTGCCAAACTATTTTCTATGTATATATATAATGAAATATGTGTTTACTTAAACTGTATGAATTTATAAATGATATTGATCAAGTAGGATTTAGGTAAGTTGGTAAACTGAATTTTCGGAAGATTTCGATGGTTTTCGAAATGAAGTTGAAAATGAATTTTTGTTGGATTTGGTGAAATCAGATGGTGTTTTTTTTAAAAGAAAATAGAAAACATCTAGTTTTCTAAAAATAAAGGATGGAAAAGTAGTTTTGATAAAATCAGACGTTTTCTTTAAAATAAAGTGTGAAATATGATTTTTGGATTTAAAAGTTGATTTTGAGGAAAAGAAATAGACGTGGTGATTTGACGATGTTGAGTAGACAATATTTATTGCGTTGTGATTCGATGATGCTATATTTGATTTGACGATACCATAGTATTTATCTGTTTCGGTAGAATGAGGTTATCCACTTCGGCGGAGTGATGTTATCCGCTTCGGCGGAGTGATGTTTATCTACTTCAGCAGAGTAATGTTAGATGTTTATACTGCACAGTGATTATCCACTTCGGCAGAGTGATGGGTGTTCGTAAGAAGGCATATCCTATGGATGGTACGGTACCGTTGCAAACTCCCGATCGTGAGGTTAAAACGATCACTATGGCTAGCCAGTGTGTGTTGTGGTAGAGTGGTAGTTTGAGATGTGATGTTTTACTTATATTGGGTGATTTATTATTTATTATGATGATTGGTATTATTTTACTAGATGGGTTGGAATGGAACTTATATTTATTACTTTATTTTCACTGCTTATATTATGGAGAATTTTACTAGTTACGTGTTGTTTCTATACTCACGCTTGATCCATTTATATGTTGTAAATATGAATTCTTATTATAAAATGCTTTTATTAAGAAGACAGTACACTCGCAGGTGGAGCAGATAGGAGTCGGTTGGTCCCTTACTGGCACTAGTTAGAGTTATGCGGGTCAGGCGTTGGAGTTATACGAGAGTAATTTGAGATGAGCTGTAAGAGGATGAACCTAAGGGAGGTTCATGAGTTATATTTTGTTGTTCTTATTTTTGGGACAGATGTATCCGTATAGTATTAAGTTATTTTATATATATATATATATATATATATATATATATATATATATATATATATAATGTGTAGATGGAAGTTTGTATATTGTCGCAATTAAGTTGGTTAGTCAAATGATGTCATGTTGACATCACGCTGGCCCCACAGTGACGGGTGTCCGGGGTGGGGTTTTGACAGTTTGCAAGCTAAAGAAATCTATATATGATCTCAAACAAGATTCCCATCAAATGGTGTCACAAATTTCATTAAATCATTGTCTCATATGGTTTTGAGGTAAATGAAGTTGATGATTGTGTATACCACAAGTTCAGTGGGAGTAAATTCCTTATTTCCAGTGCTATATGTCAATGACACATTGATAGCTGGCAACGATATAGGCTTATTGCATGAAATCAAGAGATTTCTAACTAAGTATTTCGGTGTATATCGTTCTTTTGTACACTAGGAAATACTCATGTCGCTAAAGGAGACATGTTTAGTCTCACTCAATGCCCCAAGAATGAGTTGAAAAATAAAGAGATATAGAATATTCTTTATGCGTCAGCAGAAGGGAGTCTTGTATACGCTCAAGTATGTATGTGTCCGGATTTAGCGTTCATATTTGGAATGTTGGCAGATACTTAAGTAACCCTAGAATGGATTGTTAGAAGCCAGCCAATTGGGTTATAAGGTTTTTACAGAAAACAAAATATTACATGCTCGCTTATCGAAAGACAGATCATTTGGAGATCATTGGGTATTCTGATTCTGATCAAGTTTTTGGTTGCTAAAAAGAAAATTCAGAGTAGGATTATATCTATAGAACATATGGAAACAAATTCCATGATTGCAGATCCGCTCACTAAAGGTTTGACTCCTAAGGTATTTCATGAGCACACTGCTCGTATAGGTGTGGTTTTATCTAATGATGTGCTGGTTTAGTGGGAGTTTGCGTTTA